>JAGFPH010003554.1:130878-146824 GCA_018207615.1 Philaenus spumarius | reverse complement strand
TGTAGGTCTTGAGTTTGAATTTGCAATTAATTTTGTAAATTTGAATAATATGGACTTGCCGTGAGTTAAAGCCAAATGTAGGTCACGAGATCAGCATGTATACGCGGGCGGTCTGTTATCGGGTAGAATTAAACTTTTGGACCCTGCCTGTCTGAAAAGGATTGGGAACTTATAAAAATTACTTAAAAGATTCCTACGGGAAGCCGAAATCCAAGATTTGAATAAAAAATAAAAATCTTCGGGAAATGCATTACGCTAACGGCGGGTGTATTTACTGCAAGATCAGATATTAAAAAATCATAAAGTTACGTAAGATACGAGCTTTCAAAGAATGAGAAAATTTTCAAAATTCCTCTAATTTAAAAAAGAAAAGGTTTTTTAGGCTTTTCTTAAAAAGGCCTAAAATAAAGGTGAAATAAGGTTTAGCGAAATTTTGTCATATAAAAAAGTTAATGGTAATTCATAAAGTTTAAAGGATAAAAAAGTAGGTTAAAAATAAAGTTTTTTAAATTCTAACTAAAACAAGTTTTAGTGTTGATAAATGTAATTTATAATGTAAAAGAAAAACTAGAAAATTTATAAAAGGAAAAAGGTGATAGAATTTGCGCCTTTACAGCTAATGAAAAATTTAAACTCAAACTTTTAACAATTCAAAATAGTAAATAGTATGCAAACGAAGTAGTTATGTAAAAATAATCCAGTATTTGAAATATGTTTCGGGAGTAAAGTAAAACCCTAGTTTGTGAAAAATCGTTGAAGTCCCTAACCTCACAGCAAGACAACCAGAAGCAGAAATGAGATGAAAATCCGGCTAGTGAATGAAAACTAATGGACAAGAAAAGTGGAAAAAGAAAAACCGAAAGAAGTGTAAAATTAAGACTTTTCCGGGAAAAATCGCCGCGGAAAAACGCGCGCGGGTCGTGTACGCGAACCAGGAGTCGTACGAACGTCACTCGAGTTCGTGAGGAAAGGTAACAACGAGCTGAGGAAAATGAGGTCAGTTTCAGGAAAATCGGATAAACCCTGGAAGAGTTACATGGAAAAAGGATTTCCATAGCACAAAACTGAGGGAAGCCAGATAAGAACGCAAGACGGTAGAGGGGAGGTCCAAAGACAAGACTGATGGAAGGAGAACAGGGTGACCAGTTTACGAAAAGGGGCGTACTCAAAGAAACAATAGAAACTTAATTAAAACAAAGGCTAAATCATGTTACAAAATTATGAAAAAATTATAATAAAATTCAGGATGAAAAGTTACGTAGACTAGAAGTTTGAAATTAGCGAAAAAATGGATTTTAAAGCATTATGGAAATACAGTGGTAGAAAGCTTAGGTTGGCAATGAAATAGTGCCGAAAAACCTTATATAAACGATTGCTCGGGGAAACTCGGGAAGCTTATTATTTCTTCGACGTAACATAACGCATCGAGCCTTTTTATTTCTGCGATGTAAGTTAACGCATTGAGAGCAGATACTTGTTTTTTATAAAATACTTTAGCGTGCTAGAAGCTGAGTGTTTTCTTCGTTAAACTTTAAATTTTTATAACAAGTAAGAAGATACGGCATTGCGGTTATCATCTGGGATGCAGCAATAGACACCGCATTAACTCTACAAGTACTTCAGTGGCAACTTAGTCTATACAAGTTGGCCTAACTTGGGATTTTCTGGAAGAAAAACATAGCCTACAGGACAGCTGATACATGGAGTGATTTGTATAGCTTCCAGACAGGACTCCAGGACACCACCAGGCGACCACTAGGACATGCAACTGTAGCTACGAGGGAATAGACGAACCGGGATCGCAGACACGGCATCACCACATCCATCTTTAAGAAGCCATCCATCAGACATCTAGACAACCCTACAGGACTCCACCTTCACCCACAAGACAACTCTATCAGCACGCCGAACATCTGTAGCTTGTCATCACTAGACAGCGTTCGCGGATTTCACCACAACGTCGCGACGCCTGGACAAGTGTGAAAAGGTCGGTAGAAGCGTAAAATACGTTAGTCCCCATTAAATTGCCTGAAGTAAATTCAAATAAATTTATTTTAAATACTGGGTTACTTAGGATGTTAGATTAAGAAATATTTGTAATTAATTAAAGAAGTAAATTCATTAAATCGTAAATTCAAATTTTCATTAAAGTATAAACTAAATGCAATTGAGTAATAAAATATTAAAATAAATTATAATAAATTAAGAGATTAGTTCTGCCTTATAGTTTTAAAAAGTTATTATTTTATTTGAGAAGAAAGTTATTATTTGGGTTTATTTGAAAAATATTAAATACAAGAATTTTGTTTTATGTTTAAAATTAGAAAAAAGAAATTATTAAAATTTGATTTTGTTTTATGAAAGGTTATTATTTACAAAAACACCTAGTATTCAAATATCCCAATAGTTTATGAATTTTAGATTAAGAATTGATAAAGTGAAATTTCATAAAATAATTGCAAGCACAAATAAGCAATTTACAAGGTTAGTTCCAGTGTACTCACTCTTCAGAGGTTTACAAAAAGTAAAATTATTAACTTGTGTTCTTACTGAGCTAGAATTAAAAATAAATTACTGGAAGTATAAAGTAAAGTTTTTTGTCAGAATAGTCAGTGAACTGAATATTCGACACATAGTTATTTCACCTAGGCCAAACAAAGTGAGATTGCCTATAAGATTTCCAGTAGGTGGAAATAACTTATTCTCCAACGAAGAATTCACAATTATTCAAAACAAAGGTTGTTCGTTGTAGAATTGGCGTCCCGAAACGTGGGACCCGAAATATTCTAAACCGAACAATTCCTCTAAAAAAGAATATTCGTTGTAATATATATAAGCCAAATACCACTCACTGACTGAACACTTAAAAAGAATACAATTACGTTAAAAAGACTGAAAATACCAACCACCACGGGCAACGCCGTATGGGTCAGCTAGTATATAAATATAATCCAAAACACGAGATTAAGCATGTACGTTTCAACGATATCGTTGCTTAAGTGGCGCTACTAACCAATTTACAAAAGTTACTAAATCACGATTTCCCCAAAACTACAGAACTGATAGGAATGAAATTTGGTATGTAGCTTCCTCTAGGGCCGAAGTTGCTCGCTAAGAAAGGTTTTCAAAAACTTTGAAATTTTAGGGGGGGGGGGGGGTGTCAAACTTTCTAAAAATCCCCATATTTAACTATGATTTGTCTCTTCGTGCGAAGTCGGGTCGGGCCAGCTAGTAGGCTAGTATAGTGATAGAATTCACTCTGTTGCTGCAGAGGTAAGTCACGTGGTATGCGACACGTGACTGTTTGCGCAACGTAGAGAAGACTCAGGGCAGAGTGCAGGGAGCAGGTTATCAGCATAAAGAAGCACCAGCGCCTCTCTCCGTATATTGCCTTTTAATTAATGAATTAATTAGGTACTTCTAATTAGGAATTATGATCGGCTAGTAAGAAATAAATGTTAATGGCGACCGTTAACGGGGGCGAAATTACTTAGATCGGCGGCCTAAATAAGTGAAGTGTATGCGGAACACGGCAGCAGTAGGCTAAAGAACCCGCACACCCATCTAGTATTGCAATTAATTAGTTAATATTAACAACATTTTGAAATTAGTAATAATCATTAAAGGTGTCTTCAAAGGTAATGGTGTGGTGAATAGTTTGCGGTGTGCGAAGGGAGACTGGTATTTAGAGGTTGGTGATTCACGGCGTGGGCAAAATGGCGGGCGGTTATCGTACAAAGGGTCGCTAATTCAGCAACTTGGGCCCACACGCCGCAAAATAATCACGTATACTTTAGCAGAAAAGCCAGCTGGCAAACACTTGTGTTTACCGTACAGCTCTCGTATGAAAAGAAAACATATTTTTAATCACTTTACAAGAAAGTTCCCCATACTTTTACTATCCTTTTGATCTTTCTAAATGCGCCAATATTTGCATCTCATAATGGTTTAACTTGTAGTTTAGTTTGTAGATTTTTAAGGTATTTGTTCAAACCTTTTTTCTGTATAACTGTAAAAGCATTAGCACAAAGGATAACAGTAAAACAACTGTTAGGATTAATAGTGTAGGATTAGGAATTATACAATAATCATATGTAATAAAGAGTAGTTCAAGAATTATAAATCCCAAGGCGAGAACACAGTATATAGAACAAGATTGGGTAAGACTGTCAAATATTGTTTAAGTGCTAACAGAAGCTAGACATACTTTAGAAACCTAGTTATGTCAACTCAGTACACTATAAAAGGGTCCTTTTGACCCAGATACAAGGCCAGAGTTTTGGAAGACGGCCGGGAGCCCTGTTGGTTGTGCCCTGTTGGGCAGTGCTTTAGAAGAGATACGGTATAATCAGAAGCCTCTAGTCTTCGGCGGATCCAGCTGAGACATACTTGAGGAGTACTGGTAGAGAAGGTAGGCAAACCGACTGTCTAATATTCATATTTAAAGAACTGTGTTTTGGCCATTGTCAAAGTAGAAGCCTATTAGCATTACGTGACATAGCTATTGCGAGCGTTTCGTCTTGGGATTTAATAGTAATTATAGAATCTGTAGATGTTGTTATTTAATGTAAAGTCAGTTAGGTATTGTAGTTTGTTGGTTGTCAAAATAGTGTCATTCTACCACTGAACCAATTGAATATAAAATATAAGAATTACAAGGTGGATGAATTGGTTGATTTTCTATTATTATAATCCCTGAACCTTAGTGATCCGTGATTTTGATTTAAAAGGCCGCTATTTCGAAACGTATTATTTGATTTAGCTTTGAATTTTACATTAACTAGAACTTGTAGTAGTTAAAGGTCGTGTTAAGTTTAAAAACAATCGGGTAAACAGTTCTGGATATAAAAATGATATAACAAAAACACAAAAATGGCGGCAGGGCGTCGAACATTATGGGAAATGATTATTGGAACGTTTTTACTGTAATGGTGTACATTTTTTTAAACTCCCTGTGCATAAAGACAAAGTGTAAATTTAAAAAAAAAATATCTCCATTAAATTCATTATTTACTTTTAAAACAACCGGTATTTGATTTCACCTCGACGTGGTGGGAATAAAAAAGGCAAAGAAATACAAAAAGGAAGCCTTGCGAGAAGTCCCTCCCTCACAGCAGCATATCCAATTAAGTCGAACAATTACCAATCTTGCGGAAAATAATTTCCCTGCGGGATGAATTATAGCGATGAAGATTAAGTATTCACGCACATTACCTGCGCTTCGATTAAAAGTAACGATCGCTGATATTTAATGATTACGGTTTAAACTTTAAACCTTTAGTCCAATTTAAATCAGATTTTTTTTTAATTAAAATTATCTTTACGCGCCTAAGTAAAGATTACTGAAATTAAATCAGCTGTGGTTGGATTCTAGAACAGCTGATTACATTATTGATTGTTGCCAGGCCACGGTGCTTATTATTACTTTCTTGTTTGAGGTTAGTTGACGCTTTAATGGTTCTTACCACTGCAGAGAAAGTTTTTATCGCAGAGCATTAGTTTAGCTGAAAAGTGAGCAGGGGTGTTATGAAAATTCTGGTAAGTAATAAACAGGCATTAAACTCCTATAATGAGGTTAGTCGAGTGGCCGCGGATTACTGACAACTCATAGAGTTGATGCTCCAAACACCACGATCTCAGAGCAACCACACACGGGTAACCACCTTTCACAAACAATATATATCATAAAAACTAACTAGTAGTTCTGTGAACAGTAGACCTCGCTCGTTGAAATAACAAATGTGGTTTTGAGCTTAGGTTAAAAATAGTGTGCCAGTAAGGAAGTAAGCAGAAGGTTTAGCAAGTGAAACATTATTTTGCAATTCCCGCGATTCCGGGGTTTCTAGTTCTCGTTGTTTTCCTTTTCTTGGGCTTAAACTGCTAAAAATTGTCTTTTAGGGGGCATTATGTTTTATTTAGGTTAATAATGCGTGAGGTAGCTAAAATATCGCGTTATTGAGGGAAAACATAGAATTAAATATTTACATACTTAAATAACTAAAACTTAACAAAGTATTTACAGTTCCATCCTTTCCATATCATATTCCAATATTATAAATAATGAAAACAAACGAAACCAACACGTCCCACGCTATCCAGCGGTCATTTTTTGTATGTCCTTTACGCGGCGACGTTTCATTTGTTTCATCTCATTTTTTAATTCAAGTAAAGCTAAGTCAAATACTTTTATAAAATAATAATTTACAAGTATACAGTTCAATTCTTTGATATGACTATAAATTAGGTATAAATTTACCTGTTTGACGTCTATCAATCCTTTCTTTATTATTATAGTGACGACTGCGGTTTCGGTTTTACACCATCATCCGGTCACTTAAATATTACAACACATTTAAAATTCAAATTAATAAAACCAAGTCACTCAATATTGAGGTTGTCACAAAAACACTTAACACAAACGAAAACACGAAACACACAACGTACATATAATTATAAGATGTCCACATGTTGCCCGCGGTCGTCACTATAATAATAAAGAAAGGATTGATAGACGTCAAACAGGTAAATTTATACCTAATTTATAGTCATATTAATAAATCAATCCTGGAGCTATATAACAAAAAAAAAAAAAAATCAATTCTTTGATTTATCCTCTACTCTTTCTTATAATAATATGTAATTTTGGGCAAATGATATTATTCCCTAATTACTATTCAAAACAGGCCTAGTTTTGTTAGCAGTCTGGTAGTGGGAACATAAAAAGTGGTATTTTTAAAATAAGAAATTTTAAATTGATAAATATTTTTATACAGTTCTATTTAGAACTAAATTACGAAACTTAAAGTTAAACTTTTTCCTTTCGTTACTGAACATGCTTGTTTCTTAAGCTAATAACTTTGTTAATTTTACTTCAATCATTTTTTGTTTACTGGCATATATGAATTCTTTGAACCTTTATCTACAAAAAAGCTATGGAACACTTTTGAATTGGTTTAGAATAAACTTGGTTAAAATACAAAAACTTGGACGATTTTTAACAAATTTAAAGTTTACGGCAATTTTGTGAGCTTAACGTTAGAGGTACGGAAAAATCAAGGATACAATTTTATCTAAATCAAATTTGCTACCCGCAAAATGTTATTAGTTTTTAAATTTGACTTACGGTTAAGCCACAAACTGGCTTTGGAAAAAGCTTACACTGAGAAAATAATATTTAAGGGGTTGAAAATGAAAAATGGAAAAAACCGTTTATATCCATCGCTCGGCCTAGGAATAAGGAACATTCATGCAAAAAATCATCAAAATAAATCAAGGTATTTTTCCGTAATCGTGATACAGACAGACAAACAGACGAAATGCCGAATGGTCGAGATAAAACGGAGACCTAGCTTCGCTGGGTCAATTATGAGGTGAAACACCAGACGCTAGTTGGGTTACAAAATGTGATCTAAGCCCGAATGTTCCTAGTTTGGTTTCGATATGGGACTGCTTACCGTCGTAAGGCCCCCACGAATTCGTTAGCCACGCACAGTTATCTTATCCAACCATAATTATAATTTTCTAATCACATCTAAAAACATTTATATCGTAACGTATCGTGAGTCCCCTAGATTATGCCTTCTAGATTGTCGTAAGACTACCCACAGATTCAGCGACACACCTCAGAGATTCACACCCACTCCTTACCATGGTCCTGAGCACTTGACATCGCTTATACAGATCAGGTCATTCTGGTGAACCTAGTTTGATATGAAACGCTGTAGAGTTTCAAGAACTATTTAACAAACCGATGCCAAGTAATTCCATAGTGATAAATGATGTTGACAAGTTTCGCGGAAACACGTAAACTGTCCCGATATTTTAGGTACGTTTGAAATGATGAAACCGTCCCGCTCATAAAAGAGGATCAAGAAGGGTCGCCTCGCCAGACCAGAAATGCTGAAATTGACCCAACTTTCTACCTGACATAGGTACGGGATATTTCCCTCCGAATAGTTTCATAGCCCCTTGCTGTAACATACCAACTGATTGGAACGCATACCAATAAATATTAAGTTAGACTAGGTTGGTTTGGTTTTAGAAGACTGCAGTCACTGGCAGGACGCAGTTTGTGGCATTGTGGTTTAAATTTGATGTTTTAGTGTTGTTATACAGTTTAGTGTATTCAAGTTTGTGATAAGTGATTTAGATTACCGTAACAGAGTTCGTAGAAAACTGCAGGGGGCAAAGAAAAGAAAAATTAGTGGTAGTGTGACAGGTAGTGTTGTCATGAAAAAACCTAATAATCCATGTGCTTGGAAAAGACTGTGAATGCCGAGTTACTATTCGCAGGAAATTCGGAGGGAAATACTACGGGAGTACCTGTATCATGTAGAAAGTTGGGGCAATTTCAGCATTTCTGGTCTGGCGAGGCGACCCTTCTTGATCCTCTTTAATGAGCGGGGCAGATTCATCGTTTCAAAAGTACTCAAAATGTCGGGGCAGTTTCACTACGCCCAGTTTCGCAGTGCGAGTAGTTCTTTGACTCGGCTTAAAGTGTGTGCAAGCCCATTCAACCTCAGTAAAGAAGCCTTCAACGCTTTTCTTTGAAAATAAACATCAGTAAAATTTTAAAACCTTGGTTATTTTTATTTATAAAGGACAAAACAGACAGAGTAGTGTATTGTTCCTCGATGTTACCAATGAACTATCATGTACACCTAAACGGTTTTCAGCAAAGCAAACAACATGTTTCTTTGAATTTCCTGACGGGAGGGAGTCAGCCTGAGTAAATAATTCATCACGCAGTTGAATCGCTGACTTGAGTTGAGTGAATTTACAAAATTAAATTTATATATTTTAGAATTCCAACTAACTATTGGGAAATTGGTCCACTCAGGAAGGCGCTGAATAGATGCCAGAGGGTATGCAATATATTAGTAGAATTTGTTTACAATTTAGTTTCCTGCTTCGGCTCAAGCGTTAATTGTTTCGCTCGCAGTGAAAAAAGGACGCTATCCTAGTTTGCACCTTGACCTTGGACTTCACTACTGTGCTTTGCGAGTTATTTGTATCTCGACCTTTGCACCCTCGGACTAAAGACTGCTTCACCTCGCTCGCAACGAACAAACTTGCCTTTTATATTATTTTAAGTTTTAACCTGCGATTTTGGTTGATCCAGACTGGCTATAGATCCTGTAAAAAAACTAAATGTTCTGTATAATCTCCTATATTTATTTATTTTGATAAAACCTCAAAAAGTTTCATCCTAGTAAGAAATAAACGGTACCAGAAAATTGCACATTCTTTCTCACAAACATATTTAAATTATTAACACGTTCACTGCTAAGGACGCACATGTGAGCTTGACACTGAACACTATGAGTAGCAACCGACACACAGTGCATTGCACGCCAACCCCCGTATTGGGAGTATTTTCAATACACAATTTACTGCGTGCTTCGCACGCCAACCCGCATATTGGGAATATTATCAATACACAGTGCATTGCGTGCTTCACACGCCAACTCCCGTATGTAACCCCAACCGTGACTTCATAATTGTATTAAAGTAGGAGATGGGATAGCAAATTAAAGTAGGAGAGTAAATAATAAATAAAGTGAAAACTATTGGATCGATTTCGAAAAAATTTGCACCAAAGACGCCAATTAGGCCTGTATAGATTCCCGAAAAAAGGTTTTGAAATTTTTTTAAAAACAACCCCCTTTATGGCCAAAAATCCCCAAAAATCAGTTATTATTAGCTAAACGAGAATTTTTAGAAAGATGCTGTTTTTTGCATGTGGTAGAGTACATTAAAGGCTACAAATAAGCCAAATTTTATCAAAATCGTTAGAGCCCTTTTTTATTAAAAAAAATAACTGATTTTTTGGGGGGTTTTTAAAAAAAGGGGGGTTGTTTTTTTGAAAAAAAGGGTTTTTTTAAAAAATTTCATAAAATTTTTCGTGCATCTGTACAAGCCAACTTGACATTTTTGGTGCAAATTTGTTTGAAATCGATCGAATAGTTTTCGCTCTAGCTTTGTATAGGCCTACATACAGACAGACGTTTTGTAAAAACCACTTTTTTGGACTCAGGGGGTCCCAAAACGGATATTTCCACATAAATCTCAACATCGAATTTTTTGCGATCACTAGACTTTCTCTATACTATAAACAAATTTTTAAGTATCGAAACAAATTTTCACTTCCAATCAAAAAAATGCTTCTGGTTGTTGGATTTTTCTCTAACAACTTATAAAACCAACACGTGCACCAAATTTTGATGAAATAGCAAGTAAAATGAGGCCATTAGAGCGCGAACACCCATATATATAAATTTATGCCTATGTAACAATTTTAATGGCCAGTGCCATGATCGATGCTCATTGAACACACCCGACATTAGGTCTCGCCATAAGGGTCGCTGCAATAGCTCATCTTTCCTACACTGTGAGTGAATGCAATCGCAGTTTTATTGCATACATAAGATACAAAGCTTATTGTAAGCTATTTCTGGTTTACACCATTACTCAACCAGCTTAATATATAAGTAAACGTTGCATCTTAACTGGACCATGACGTTTACACACATCTTTCCAAACATGGAAACCACATACACATAGAATACAGATTATGTATATAAAACTCTGTGCCCCTTACTATCCTTTAAACAGATATCGGAGTGAATTCTGCCACTTGGCCTCGCCCTGAAGCAATAGGCAGGGAGTATGGGGAAAGAACGTAAGTGAAGAAAAAAAACATTTTCCCACTCCGCTTTCTAATGTGATTCATCCTTTAAACGAACTAGTGGATGTTTGCCTCACCCACACGTTTACTGCTACGCAAATTTCGTATTGCTCTAGGAGCTGACCTTTTATTTTTTATATTTATAGACTACATGAGTAGAAGTTACTTTATTTTTATTTTTGAACCTTTCTACTTAATAATCACTAATATTTTCAAGCGGACGCACATGTGCGTTCATAGCACATAGGCTTAAAAATGGCGAGCGAAGCATGCAATGCACTGTGTATTGAAAATTCCCTCAATACGGGGGTTGACGTGCGAAGCACGCAATGTTCTATGTCTTGAACATTCCCCCAATACGTAGGTTGGCGTGTAAAGCACGCAATGTTCTATGTATTGAAAATTCCCCTAATACGAGAGTTGGCGTATGAAGCACGCAATGCAAAGTGGATTGAAAATTCCCTCAATATGCGGGTTGGCGTGCGAAGCACGCAATGTTCCGTGTATTGAAAATTCTCTCAATACGGGGGTTGGCGTTCGAAGCATGCAATGCACTGTGTATTGAAAATTCTCCCAATACGGGGGTTGGCGTGCGAAGCACGCAATGCTCTCTGTATTGAAAATTCTCTCAATACGGGGGTTGGCATTCGAAGCACGCAATGCACTGTGTATTGAAAATTCTCTCGATACGGGGGTTGGCGAGCGAAGCACGCAATGCTCTGTGTATTGAAAATTCTCTCAATACGGGGGTTGGCGTGCGAAGCACGCAATGTTTTTTTATTGAAAATTCCCCCAGTACGGAGGTTGGCGTGCGAAGCACGCAATGTATTGTGTATTGAAAATTCTCCCAATACGGGGGTTGGCGTGCGAAGCACGCAATGCATTGTGTATTGAAAATTCTCCCAATACGGGGGTTGGCGTGCGAAGCACCCAATGCATTGTGTATTGAAAATTCTCCCAATACGGGGGTTGGCGTGCGAAGCACGCAATGCATTTTATATTGAAAATACTCCCAATATGCGGGATCTTATAGTGTTCAGTGTCAAGCTCACATGTGCGTCCTTATCAGTGAACGTTAAACAGAAATGTACCGGGTACTGATGTTTTTAGTCAGGTTAGTAGCGGTTTGCTCAAGTGCCAGCGTTCGCGTCGGTATCTGTAACACTTGAACTACAGATGACAGTTTGTATATAAACAACTAATTAAAAGAGCGACGTTAATCTTTTGAAAGTGTGATGCTGAGTCTCAAGGGAAATTACTAAACTAAGGTAGCCTTATAAGCAGCTATTAAAGCAATTATTGTGAGGACTTTTAAAAATTATTTTACATTAATTAGTTTTGCACGGAACACTGTCCAAGTAGTTGGATAGGTAATTGTCGTAGGTTTGTTTATTCAATTCAATTTAATTAAATTATTTATTAGTCAAATAAAGGCCCCTAAAACAGAAACATCTTGATATATATATTAGCTTATCCATACGGCGTTGCCCGTAGTGGTTGGTATTTTCAGTCTTTTTAACGTAATTGTATTCTTTTTAAGTGTTCAGTCAGTGAGTGGTATTTGGCTTATATATATAATATATAGATCTTAAATAATAAAAGCACTATTGTTATAATAATAAAAGATCTGAAATTATGATTTTAGTACTTTGATCCCCATAAACCCCTCCTAAAATCTCGAAATATTTCATACCCTTTCTTAGTGAGCACCTATGGCCCTAGAGGAAGCTACATACCAAATTACATTCCAATCCGTTCTGTAGTTTTGAAGAAATCGTGATTTAATAACTTTGATCCCCCCAAACCCCCCTAAAATTTCGAATTTTTTGAAACCCTTTCTTAGCGAGCGCTTATGGCCTTAGAGGACGCTACATACCAAATTTCATTCCAATCTGTTCGGTAGTTTTGGAGAAATCGTGATTTAGTAATTTTTACCCCCAAACCCCCCCCTAAAATTTCCAATTTTTTAACACCCTTTTTTCGTGAACTCTTATGGCCCTAGAGGAAGCTACATACCAAATTTAATTCCAATCCGTTCGGTAGTTTTGAAGAAATCTTTTTTTAATAACTTTGATCCCCCCCAAACCCCCTAAAATTTCGATTTTTTTAAAACCCTTTCTTAGCGAACGTTTATGGCCCTAGAGGAAGATACATACCAAATTTCATTCCAATCTGTTCGGTAATTTTGGGGAAATCGTGATTTAGTAATTTTTATACACCAAAACCCATTAAAATTTCCAATTTTTTAACACCCTTTTTTTAGTGAACACTTATGTCCCTAGAGGAAGCTACATACCAAATTTCATTCCAATCCGTTCGGTAGTTTTGAAGAAATCGTGATTTAATAAATTTCATCCCCCCAAACCCCCCTACAATTTCGAGTTTTTTAAACCCTTTTTAGTAAGCACCTATGGCCCTAGAGGAAGCTACATACCAAATTTCATTCCAATCCGTTCGGTAGTTTTGAAGAAATCGTTTTTTAATAACTTTGATCCCCCCAAACCCCCCCTAAAATTTCTAATTTTTTCAAACCCTTTCTAAGTAAGCACCTATGGCCCTAGAGGAAGCTACATACCAAATTTCATTTCAATCCGTTCGGTAGTTTTTGAGAAATCGTGATGAGTGAGTCAGTGAGTGAGTGGTTTTTCGCTTTTATATATATAGATATATAGTACATATATATACAGATTAATTAAGATACATTTGTTGTTGGATGAAATGTATTTACGCAGACCTCTCTCCTGAGAGATACTGCGGAACTGAATCAGAACATGAGTAGGCTACTACCCACTAAAACATTTTTCCTCCCCTCATGTGGGAGTCACTCTGAACCGAACACAGGCACATGAGTGATTCCCGTTAATTTTCTAAAGAAGTGCATAACACACTCAGTACCTTGAACGGACAGAGACGATCCGCATGCATCACTGGAGGGTTAAACACTCACTGAAACAGAAATAAAAGCGTGCATTGTGGAGTCGTCTAAAAGTTAAAAGGGCTGAAGTCCCGAGTCTATAGTAAGATCGTCCAAGAAGGCAGCAGGTCGAGGCCTACCATATTCATGGATGTCGAGTCTCTCGCAGATCTCGGCTATGTGAACATAAATCGAGTCGCGTGAATGCTGAAACAGTTTAGAGGCACAACATTTAGCAAAAACGTCTAGGGCAGGGATGTCAGCTGACCCTAGAATGGCTGACGAGTGAGTCTACGAAAAGCCGTTGTCTTAAGTGTCTCCAGTTTCTTCCTGCTGGATTTGCTGGCAAGCGCCCACCAAACAGTTAACGCGTTCATCAAATGATCGCACTATCAATAGAAAAATTGTCACTTAAGCTTTTACAGGCAAGGGGCTACGACATGCCAGCAAGAGTGAGAGGCAGCCCTGAATGTGATTTCCTTTAGTGACCTTATTTTGCACATGTCGCCTGAAGTTTAGTCGACTGTCCAGCGTTATGCCGAGGTACTTGACAGTAGGCTTCCAAGGTATAGCCACCCCATCAAGTTCTATAGCGCGTGGGACTCTGCGTGTCATTTTGCGACTTTTCCTAAAACAGATGGAATTAGATTTATCTTAATGCGCAATTTCTGCAGCCACGGGGAGCGCGTCCAATTGCCTATGCATGGTCTTTGTCGCGTACGCCGGATTTATGCTACTACGGTGTAGAAACGCATCATCAGCATACAGCAAGACTGTCACACCTGGAATTGTCGGAAATTCGTTAGTGAACACCAGATATTTCTGTTAAGGTTTTTTTTATAGTCATTACAACACCATTGATGAAAATACTTTTCCAAACGAACCAATCTGGCTGCAAAGGTCTATTTTACTGTCTTTTCAGCAAGATTTGCAATAATTTTTGAATATTATTCAGAATCAGATATAATGATGTGCCTTGAGCGACTCAGTGTGTGAGTGAAAAGAGCGGTGAGTTGTCTTGAAAAAGAGTCGACTCGATTATTTTCAACTTCTCCGAATCAGCTGTTCAACCAACTCATGTGAGCATGTGTTATAAAAAAGAGCCAACAACTCCGACGGTAAGTTGCTTGGCTGCAATGCCTGAGTGTGTGCAAACTCTTAACAAATTTATTTATATTGCTTGGTTTGCCAGGAGCGTAAACGACTGAGATGATTTAGAATGCACAATTGTTTTACACTTTGTGGTAAATACTTATACATTGACAAATAAAAACAGAGATAACACTGCATGGACTGGTAGCTCACTAATGTAGTGAAATATAGTGTTTGTGAATTTTCGCAACCAGTGAACCAGTCATGTACGAAACGTTTACAATAGTAACGTTTTAATCCAATAAACAAAAACCCATTCAAACACGTAAATTAGGTAGTTAAATCCAGGAGAGTTTATTTTTCTGGAAATCAGACTTATTTTTCAACTTTTGCCTTTTTTGGTAATATTGCTATAGAGATATTAAAACTGTAACGTTCATGAAGGACCACTACAGATCCAAAACACACAGCTTTGTTTTATAAAATTTTACATTAGTTTTTGTGGCAAACACAAATTCTTTGCGATTCAATACATTATTATTTCTGTGAGGTATTGTCACCTTTAGTCTTAAATAGGTATTTAGGGAAAGTAACAATACTGTATAAGAATCTGCAGTCGTTTCATTTAAAATAGAAGTTATCACTTCAAAAATAATCTTAAGTTGAAGGCTCGATCAACTTACGTCAGTTGTTCAACTCAGAGATAGAATTCTTTTTCAGAATTTTTTGGTAATATTGCTAAAGGGATATTAAAGCCGCTGTAATGTGTAATGAGGACCTCTGCTGATCCAAAACACAAAGCTTTCCTATAAACCTTGACATTTGTTTTTGAGGCAACCCAAATCCGTTACGATTCAATAATTTATTATTTGTGAGAAGTATTAAATTGTCCCTGCTAAACTTAAAAAGCGCTTCAGCGCGAGTAATAACATTGTATAAGAATTGGCAGTCGGATTAATATCGAAGAGCTTTGTTTCACAGTTCGATTAAAGGTTTACGGAAATCGATTGTTCTTGGGCCGTAAGCGTATAGGCCCGCTGTACGATTTCCTTTGTAGCTTAAAATTTATCCAACGTATTCACTTCGAGAGAAATGAGTCGAATGAAGTACATTTTACAGGCTAAAAGCAATGAAAGATGCGCAAAGGTAATATTAAATTTCACGTTTTATGTGTAAATGTGTAAGTAAAATTTTATAATGCTTGAAATACTTAAATATTTTACAACATAAAATAATTCTGTTTTATTACTTGT
>JAGFPH010003554.1:114468-130778 GCA_018207615.1 Philaenus spumarius | reverse complement strand
TACCTCAGTGCACATAATTTGTTTTCTTAATTAAACCTTTTGTGTTATCTACAATGGTGACTTTTAATTAAATTAATGGAGATAAAATAAACAGTGTGCTTCCTCTCAGTAACTTAGAGAGTTTGAAAAATCTCCGTAAACAACATCTTTGCGGACTCCCTTCTGCGTATAACCATTTCGAAACCATATCATTTTGGTTACTAATCAATTTAAAGTGCATGTCATTCTGATGTATTTTCATCAGTTAGCCTATACCGTTTCTAGCTAAATATATCTTGTAGAAATCACAGAAAATTGAATTCTACCTCAGTCATATTTGCTTATTTGGTTAATGATTGTATTTAAATTGTTTAACTATGTATAGATGGAAATATCTGTGATGAAGCGGTTGGCTGTAGCACGTAATGCACGGTGTATTGAAAATACTCCCACTGCGTAAATTTTTTTCTCTCCACTTACGCCCTTTTCCCACACCCCCGGCCCATCGCACCACGGCGATATCTGTACTTCAACCCTGTCAAATGGTGAATGGCGTGTAGTATATATTTTGAACCCTAACAATAGCTTAGTTAAACATTTGGTTAAATTTAAAAACAAAATGCTTACCTATATGAAGAGACATCAGTGATTTAAAAATCAGTTTGTACAGTTTGATACCAAAACTGCATTCATGGTGGAGCACCTCTCCGTAAAATCAGGCCAAACCGTTTTAAAAATTCATTTTTTAAACCGTGTAATTTGTAAGATAGTGTTTTGGCGTCCGAGATCTCTAGATATGAACTCCGTGGACTTCTGGGTCTGGAGTTAAATACTAAAGGCATTAACCTTACAGTGCATACGAGCACTCTATGTTATTCTATAGGTATTGTTTAACTACTTGTCTATAGTTTTTTAAAGAAATAATGGAAAAATATAGAAAACTACTCTATTTGCAGACAGACCAATTTTAATGGGGTAGTCTAATTACAAAAACATATCAAGATTTGAAATAACTTACTAAACAAATTTCCAAGATTTTAACGATTTAAGTTAATAATAATATGCATAACATATAAAGGTTATAAATACCTTAATTCATTCCGTCGAACAATTCATTGTATATATCCGTGCGAATAACTAGTTTCGACTGTTATACCGTCATCGTCAGATCCTAGATACCATTGTTGTGAAGAAGTTGTTCAGCCATTCTGAGGCGTCGTCTTATTATCAGTCTCATAATGTTGTTTAAAAGAATAATTTAATTAAAATTGATTAAAACAATAAAAATTTATTAAAACAATAACACAACTACACGTGTTACCAGTGACCTCTCGGCTCATCCACTCTTGTTTCGCCAATACCAACAAACGTTGTTCAAAAAGCAGTGAACATTCGTTACCGGCCGGTTTATGTGTTTTAAGTATATGTGTGTACCGTGTAATTGTGTTATCGTTTTAATCAATTTTTATTGTTTTAATCAATTTTAATTAAATTATTCTTTTAAACAACAATATGAGACTGATAATAAGACAACGCCTCAGAATGGCTAAACAACTTCTTTACTACAACGGTTTCTAGGATCTGACGATGACGGTATAACCTTCGAAACTAGTTATCCGTACGGATAAATACATTGGATTGTTCGACGGAATGAATTAAGGTATTTATAAACTTTATATATACATTAAGTATACAATCCAGGAGGCTAACCCCACATTATGTCTAATAATAATAATTAGATCAGCTGATCTGCTGACGTTACTTGAGCGAATTTCTAAAATTAAGTTTGTATGTTTTAGGGTAAATCAACTATTTGGGAAATTCGTCTACTCACGAATTTGTCCGAATAGCTGCCTCATTGTATGAAATATAGGCCTATTAGTAGAATTTGTACGTCAGCCTCCAGCCAAAGCTCACGCAGTGGAAACACCCCCTTTGCGAGTTTATGCCACGACCTTGGACCCTGAGATCAGAAGCTGCCTCTACGTTAAAATTACGATTTGAACCGAGTACGTATATGGTATTTAAGTTTTGATCGATTTAGGGGAAATCGGGCGGGTTATAAGGTCGTGTAAAAAAACAAAATGTGCAGAATAATCCCCTATATTTATTATTATAGATGAAACACCATGTATTGAATGATGTCACTAACAATTTCATCACTTTCTCTACACTTTTTGGTAACGAAATGGGTCAGCACACATTCTATTCATTATTTACACAAATGCCGTACGGACTTTAATTAGGAAACCGACGCGACGGTGCTGAAATTCACGGCTCTACCACAAGGGGGTGCGGCTCCACGAGCTATTATTTGTATAAAGCGTTGCCCGCCCCATCCCGCAGCCTTTACGCAACGTTTTGTTAAGAATTTAAATCCGGACAAAGATCAAAGCTTTGTGTGATGCCGTGCAATTAAATGGCGGCGGGAAATTATTACACGTGGGAGAGAACCGCTTAAGCTTTTGTGCGCGATGCGAAGTACAATATTACTTTTTACCACAGTTTTCAAATAGATATAAATTATATTTCGAAAACATTAAAACAAAACGTATCACAGCTTAATGTTAAAATACGTATGCAATTATTTATTTAAAAGAATTGTCTAATACCTTGCGCGAACGATACACTTTTCCTAATGTGCCAAACAATCTCGTTTGACTTAAATAGTTAGTATTTATTTTGAAACACATAATCAAGCGTACAAAAGCCATTCACACCATTTCTGAGAAACAAGCTCTATAATTGTTCCCCTCGTGTATTTGGTGATGGAAAATTAAAAAAAAATAATAAAGTGTTATTTGTGTGCTTAAGACCACACGGGAGAAGTGCAAACTTTTGAACTAACACAACTTACGAAATGAGGAAGCACAATGTTTATTTTTTTAACATAACTTATGAAATGAGGAATCACAATGTCCGTTTCAGAGACATTGCTAATTAAACTATACATTGTACTAACATTAAGCCTTTGACGTAGGACAATCTGTTACACTTATATAACCAACTCAAATATACTAAATTAGCAATGCCATTGTGGCCTAACCGACCAAGGCGATAGTCTATGGTGATGGACTCTGCTGGTTTGAATCTCGGCAAGACCAAAACTTTTTTCAAACTGATGGAATAGAGCGTTTCACTTTAGGAACGTTTCACTTTATAGTCTGTATGAACTAACCTGTCCTCTGGATCCCTCGACTACCTGAAGTTGGCCCGGGTCTAACTCCAGCCCTCGCTTCCGACCGCAGCTGATTCCTTAATGTGTCTCGCTTCCGAATCCTCACTAGGAAATTAACTTTCTTTTCATGATCATAATTTTCAAATTTCCATTGAATATTTGAAAAGTAGATGAAAAAATAAGAAGAATGATACCAAACACGATATAATTTGGTAAAAAAAAACAAAAGAATATAGGCGCAACCCGTTTGTGTGCGGTAACAATCGAGTTGGATTTGTGTAACGATATTAAATTCAATGTTGTCAAAAATGTATACATAACATTATTATTAAATAATACAGAATTTAAATGTAGTTTATTAGTTATATGCTTTTCAAGCAACGATTGTCACAAGGAAAACTTGTGTTTCACTTCATTACGTTACGGAACCATCACTTTGACATCAGACTATCGGATGTGTGACTCAGAGTGGCTAATATGTTTCCGTGAAATGAAGTGACTAATTAACAGTTTAAGAATTTCTGGGGGTTAGAATAACGATGCTAAATATTATTAACACAACCTGTTTATTTCATAGTAACAATATGCTCAGAAAATACATTAATCACGAAAACATTTGCGCGTGCTTGTAAAACATATAACTAATAAACTATATTTAAATACTGTATTATTTAATAATATTGTTATGTATACATTTTTTACAACATTGAATTTAAAACCCTACAACTGTCCCTGTTAATGTTTTGCAACGCCAAATCATTTCGGTGAGTGTGCAAGCATATTTTCAAAAATTCGCCAAATATAGTAATTGCATACCAATCCAAAAGTGTTCTGTACCTTTTTTGTAGAGAAAGGTTCAAAAAGTCCATATATGTAATTAAAAAAAAAAATTTATGTAAAATTGTAAAATTTATTAGCTCAAGAAGCAAAAAATGTTCAGTAACGAAAGGAAAAAGTTCAACTTTAGGCCTACATAACAAGTCGTAAACATTTTTTGTAGTTTTTTCGTAAATGTAAAAAAGTTTCGTAATTTAGTTCTAAATAGAACTGTATAAAAACATTTATCGATTTCAAATTTCTTATTTTGAAAACACCAGTTTTTGTGTTCCAAATACACGATTGCTAACAAAACCACCTGATTTGAAACGTAATTTACTAATATATATGCTTTGCCCAAAAATGAAATATTATTAAAACAAAGTGTAGAGAATAAATCAAAGAATTGAACTGTATACTTGTATATTACCTCATCATAAAAGTGTTTTACTTAGAATCAATTGAATTACAAAAGTAAGATGAAACAAATGAAACCTCGTGCGGACAAAGGAAATTTAAAATATGACCGTTGAAAACAATGGAAACAGCCTTGTTTTGCAAACTCAAGCTGTAGTATGAATTCTGTGCAATTATGAACTTTCAACTGCTGTTTGAATAACATCTAAAAAGTCAAATATAGTTTGCTTTACACCAAATGAAAGATTGAACTTTGGCCTATAAATAGATATCCAAAAAGTCTATTGAAATAATTCGAATTATAAAAGATATCTCGAACGCAAAATGTGTTGTTTTATTGGTTGAAATCTGCTCAATTGCAAAGGTTCACAGACAATTCCATATCTTTGGAACTATTTGTCCGATTTTGGATTGGATGGCAGTTTCAGATAGGTAAAAGTGTGATGAATCCTTCAGTATACAGATATAACTCAGAAAAATACCGGGCGGGCTGTATTGAAAGACATAGAAATTGGAATTAAAGGTAGTTTCGGCGCATTAAAATTCGCGCGACATTGGCTTTTAGAAAACTAAAAAACTGAAACGATGATTACGTATGTAAATATATACGTTTTAGAAAAAACTTGTAAATGCAAAAATTATAGTTTAGATCATTTCCTTTCCAACGGTTTTTGATTTATTGCGATTGGATAGTTTTTAGTGGGTGAAATATTCATTACAAGTAGAGTTGTCAAAATTGATCGTTTTCACGTGCCACGCCCCCACGACCACTCAAATTGAGTAGTCTGACAGTTCCAGGGTTAATATCCTTACACAAAACCAACTCGATTGTTTCCGCACACAAACAGGCTGCGCCTATATTTTTTTTTTTTTTTTTTTTTTACCAAATTATGATGTGTTTGGTATCATTCTTCTTATTTTTTCATGTAGGAAATTTGCAAATGATGATCATGAAAGGAAAGTTAATTTCCTAGTGAGGATTCAGAAACGAGATACATTAAGGAATCGGCTGCGATCAGAAGTGAGGGCTGGGGTTTGACCGGGCCAGCCTCAGGTAGCCGAGGGATCCAGAGGACAGGTTACTTCATACAGACTATAGGAGCGTTTCACAAAATGCATGGTGAAACGCGTGACTGTAAAATCCGATTCACCCTTAGCAACAATAAAACTATATACTCTGCTATACACACATAGTAAAGTAGTGCGCCTATAGAAGTTTAACTTCAAAAAGTTTTGTTTTATTAGAAAATTTTTCAGAGGCTTATATTATACTCAAGTGATATAAAATATTATATTTCAAAATTAAAGCTCTTTACGCGTACATAAATCATTAACAATTTTTCAAATAACAATTAGTAACTTTTTTGATACAAATTTTTTGTTTATGAAATTAACATTATGCAGTGTGTTTGTAAATAATATATTTATTGACGTTTTAAACCGAAGTTGGTAAGTATGGATCATTTTGCAATGTAATTGATTGTAAGTTTCATATCCTGCTTGTTTTCTATCTCATCTCCACAGCTTATTGTTGTAGCCTATTCTCTCAGCTTAACGACGTCATGGTTTCACAAATTGCCTCAAGGACATGTGTTTTAAAGCATACCGCGATACAGTCTGCAACAGATGACGTCACAGCCTTACAATACCGTATAAAACAAAGGCTATTGTAGTCAGCTGATTTATTTATTCAACCTTTGTGTTTCATTCACCTTGGCAACAATGGAGAGTTTATAAAGAGGTTACGTTAGGTGAAGTACTAGTACATAGTTCATATAATTACTTCAGTTCTTCGAAATGTTATCAAGAGGTCATTGTAGTGCCAATATTGACGATGTTAAAAGCAAGAATGTTAGATACACAAAACTAATAAGCTCAGAAAGCTGAAATTCAGTACATATTTCTTTTTTTTATAATTCTAAACTCTTTCGAGGAGATGTTTTTTGTTCTGAACCACTTTGTACTCAAGGAGTTTTTATTAAACCTCGTAACATTTTTGATTTTAATATGCAAACATATTTTCTTTACACATTAAAAAGACTTTCTAGCCAACAAAATTAGGCCCACCTTAATAGTTTAAAAGGTTTATTGCAAAAGTGCACCTGCGTGTCGAAAAATTTGGGCGTAGTGAAACTGCCCCGACATTTTGGGTACTTTTGAGAAGATGAAACTGCCCCGCTCATTAAAGAGGATTAGGAAGGGTCTCCTCGCAAGACTAGAAATGCTGAAATTGCCCCGAGCGTCCGGCGAGGTAGTCGCTACGCCACTGGGGGAAAAGGGGAATTATTTTTGTCCCTGCGTCCTGTCAGTGACTGCAGTCTTCTAAAACCAAACCAACCTAACCTATAAATAACCAATGAGCTTGACTTGTGAGAAAGTAACTAGATAAAATAAAAACTGAACACAAAATCTCACAATAAATACGTTTACTAACCTCAAACGCGTTTCAACGACAATGTCGCCATCCTCAGTGATGCACGTTACAGTAACCAAACTATAACTCACTATAACGCGTTTGAGGTTAGTAAACGTATTTATTGTGAGATTTTGTGTTCAGGTTTTATTTTATCTAACCTAACCTAATCTAATATTTATTGGTATGCATTCCAATCAGTTGGTATGCTACAGCAAGGGGCTATGAAACTATTCAGAGGGAATTTGGAGGGAAATATCCCGTACTTGTGTCAGGTAGAAAGTTGGGGCAATTTCAGCATTTCTGGTCTGGCGAGGCGACCCTTTTTGATCATCTTTAATGAGAGAGGCAGTTTCATCATTTCAAACGTAGCTAAAATATCGGGTGAGTTTACGTACCGCAAAAAATAAAATTTTTCGGTAGAGGCAAAAATCAGGAAACTATCAATCTCGATAAACTATTTAAGTTGTTTTCTGTTTCACTGTCTTCCTTTTTATTTTTAGATTTCTTTTTTGTTTCCTTTCCCTCTTTGTACGACAAAAAGCTTTTTTCTCTTTTATTGTCAACTAATGGACCCAGCAATGCTTCGCTATTGCTTCATTTAATTTAAAGGGTAGTTATTCCATTTCATTACATTGACTTAAGTAATCAAATTGCAAAATGGTTTTTATGGTACTTAAGAATATACTACACAAATTTAGATTTATAGTTTGTAAACCTTTATAGATAATACAGTAAACGTTTTGTTTGCTTTTACCTAATCTAAAAAAACTGATAGATTGAAGAATTGTAAAAAAACCTTATTCTAAATTAGCCCAATTGGTTGCAAATATACGTGTTTTGGTTCATTGTAGGCCTAACCTAAAATTATGTTCAGTTTTTGATCCAAATCAGTTGTTTTATATATATTATGTAACAGCTAATGTTTGAATTGAATTAAAATATAGTAAGCATTTTTAGTTGATTTTTGTTTTAGTTTACTTTAAGTGTGTCAATCTAACCTAAGAAAGATGTTGGTTTTGAAGAATAATAAACTGATTATAAATTTGCAAAGTAAAGTTGCTATGGTAATAAATGTAAACAAACATGTGTTGCTAAGCTTTTGTCCGAACATCTGTTTTTGTGAGCTATGGTCTTAAGTTCATAGAAAAATAGTATGTTCAGTTTTTCCAAAACTTGAAACTTTCCCAGGAAACTTAAAAAATTTTTCTTTCCATAAAAACCTAATTCGGACTATTATGAACATTTTAAAACAAAAAAATAGCTAAATTGGTCTAGCCGTTCTCAAGTGATGCGTTTACCAACGAACAGCATTTCATTTTTATTATATAGATTATACATTTGAATCAACTGATGTTGTACCTGTTATTTTACTGGTTGCTATGGTAATGGTTGTAAATATATTCAAATAACATGGCTGTGTTAGTTCATCAGTCTAGGCCTAGCCTAGAATTATTTTGTGTTTTTGTATTTTTCCTATATTTGAATAGTGATTCTGCTATTCGGGCCGGAAACAAATCCAACAAATCAAAGATTATAAAATTTGGTTCAGCCGTTCTTGAGTTATAAACCCGACTTTATATATAGATTTGTTTCATTACCTATTACAGTTACTTCCATCATTTTCTGTAACACGTGCACTTCAAAGTTTAATGTATTGACAGTATCTAACACTATATCTTTCAATGCTTTCATCCCAACAAAGTTAATTTTATTGCTTCTGGTGCGTGTAATGTTGTTAAAAGCCTCATTTAAGTTTTGAATTCGTTCATGCAGGACTTTTTTTAAACAAATTCAGGTCTATAGGTCCTGAAAAATGTTTTATTTCTGACATAATGGCCTCAGGCACTGCATATTTATGAGTATATTTCTCAAATGTCTTTTGGTATTTTCACATGTAGTTCCCCTTTGGAGGAGAACTTATGGGGAGGAAGAATTTTTGAACAAACAACAAAAGCTTCAATCGACATAATATAGTTTACATTTGTAATGACGATGTCTGGAAAATATGCGTGTATTATCTTTCAAAATGCTCTGAAAGAAGTAAAGAGTAATAAAAACTACAAAACAAAGAGCAGTATATTTCTTTCTTTTTCTTTCAACGAAATAACACTAAAGAGTTTCTAATACATTAGTGTTACGATGTTAGACATCGAAATCATATAATTACCAAAGGATACAATCTCATTTTACAATCCTCTGAAAATTTTCAAAATAATACAGCAAATGTATTCTAGTATAATAGCTTTAAGTTTGCAATTAAATATTCATCGTAAAAACGGTCTAACCATTGATTGATTCACTTCCGCCATTCTAACCCTTCCCAACAGATATAAAAAGCAATCAACAAAATTGCATCGTTAACCTGTATTATCCTTAACAACTTTACTGAAATTAATACAAAATTAAATGCTTTAATAGTCTACAATAAACTGATTTAAATGTAACAAGTTAACATACCAAATAATTACAAAATTAGGTTAAATCTAAGTTGTAGTTAGACTTGTTGAAGGTACCCCATTTCTGGTGGTCTACGCCCCACACGGATCATAGACAGGGCTCTATAACAAGGGCTATACCATTTTGCTAATTTACGGTGACCCAGTATCGATCGCCTGTGACGTCACCATGCTGACACACACCAGATAGTAATATTTCAGTAATGTGCGCGCTTTCGTTAACTCGCTGTTGTAACTCGATGGAAAAGCTTCAGTAAAATAAAACTTAGATATTCTTATTCTATATAAAGTACGGATTCTAACAGTGTAAAAAACTTTTATTTTAACAGGTATTTCGAATTTTAATAATTGAAAATATTTGAGAATTATCACTGACTGGAGATAGTTGCTAAGCGAGGATTTTTTTTATTTTTGGGTTACAAAAAAACTTCCAGCGGGAAAGTTGTAGCCAATGAATTGATCTAAACTTTTCAATTCGCCGATTTGTGATAAAATTCTTACTTTTTTTCTAGCTGGCATAATTACCTGGGGACAAGTGATTTATTATAAATATGCACTTAAACGTAATGGACAAGGATGTAAATATTCCCGTATCAAACAACTGTACACCGGGAGTGACGGCGCGGCACCTCCGCGCACTCATTTAAAAACGATTTCATAATGATGTAATCATTTTATCACAAATCGGTGAATTGAAAAGTTTAGGTCAACTCATTGGCTACAACTTTCCCGCTGGAAGTTTGTTATAACCCAAAAATAAAAAATTTCCTCTCTTAGTAACTTTTCCATGTCAGTCAGTGATAATTCTAAAATATTTTCAATTATTAAAATTCGAAATACCTGTTAAAATAAAAGTTTATTATAATGTTGGAATCCGTACTTTATGTAGAATAAGAATATCTAAGTTTTATTCGACTGAGGTTTTCCGTCGAGTTACAACACGAGTAAACGACAGCGCGCACAAGGAGCCCGCTGCTCTAGTCTGGCAGTTATCAGCACAGTGACGTCAGAGTGAAACTGGCGGCACAGTGCCGAGATAAAAGAAACGGTTTAGCCCTTGTTATATAGCCCTGGATCATAGGCGTATACATCCACTAGTTTTTTTGTAGCTCACGGACAGTAGGTGGATATATATCTCAATTTACTAAAAAACCTTATGAACATAAAAACGTCATAAGATTAGATATACGTACTGAAATAACTAAAACATTATTTGTATAGCCTACATAACTTAAAAATGGAATAAGTAGCAAGAAAGAAAATTTAGCATTTCATATGATTTTTTAACGTGTCTAATTTGATGGGAACTTCAAATATCACAATACGTGTAAAAGTATTTTATTTTCAAGAAATATTTATAATTATTACTTGAAGCAAAAACTTGAAATTTGGCACAGTTGAAGTTTAAATGACGAAGAAGTGCAGAAAGCTAATATTTTTATATAATAATGCATCAGAAATACATAAAATTAAAATTAAACGCACAAAATAATTTTAGGTTAGGCCTAGACTGATGGATCAACACATAATTAATTCTTGAATGTATTTACATTCATTACCACAGCAACCAATAAAATAAAATAACAGATAAAACAGTTGATTCGAATGTATAATCTTTAATAATTAACTTTGGGTTAGGCCTAACCTAAAAAGGTAAATTGTGTGCTTCCTCATTTCGTAAGTTGTGTTAAAAAGTTTATACTTCTTCCACGTGGTATTTTTTTTAGTATTGACATTTTATTTAGAACATATATGGTCCCTACAAACAAAAAGATTTAATCGATTACTTAAGTCAACGGGATGAAATGGGATAACCACTCATAAAATTAAATCAAGCATTAGCGACGCATTGCCGGGTACACTAGTATTTATAATTCTGTAACATTATATTATTATATGAAACTAGTAATCCCCCGTGAAAAAACACACATACACATCAGAAATATATCATTTAAAAAACAAACTATTTAAAAACAACATTAAGGAATCTAGGCCTACCTAACTATGATGACGGGGATTTTTAACTCGGTAAATGTGTACAATAATAAGGATTATACAACTGTAGGCCTATTTGTTAAACATTTTTATTTGCACAGTCTATTTTATTATATATTTGAAGACAGATAAAAATACTATCTTTTAATTGCTTTTATATCATATTGATAGATCAAATGATTCAGAAGTTATTATTATTATTATAGTGAAGAAATTAATAATCGAATATGTTTATATGTTATACGAAGATGTACGAATGTTTCCGAATTCAAACGAATAGGTATCTCTTCTTTAGAATTGTAAATACAAATATATTGATGATAAAAGGTTGTATTTATATACGGTTTATAACCTCAAAGCAAATATTATCTATATATATAAAAGCTAAATACCACTCACTAACTGACTCATCACGAAATCTCAAAAACTACCGAATGGATTGCAATGAAATTTGGTATGTAGCTTCCTCTAGTTCCCTAGGTGCTCGCTAAGAAAGGTTTTCAAAAAATTCGAAATTTTACGGGGTTTGCAGGGTCAAAGTTATTAAAAATCCCCATAAGAAATACATAGTGCAATATATTTATTGATATATTTGTTGTTGTTGTTAATATACATTAAACTTAGATTTGTCTACCCGTGCAAAGCCAGATCGGACCAGCTAATAACGTATATTATAGCATACATTAGTTATATAACTCATATTAAAAAAAATCAACTCTACAAGAAATTATAACGATTGAACTGGAAAACATAACACCCAAACTATAATCTACTCTGGGTTTGTTTAAGTATTACAGATGTTGGGTGTTATATTATATGTTACTCACGGACGTACACTCGCTTTTATAGGACTTGATTTTGTATCTGAGTTTACTATATTTATAAAATAAGTAATTTTTATTTAAATTTCAAAACTAGATTTTTCCTTTGTGCGTTTATTTTCCAATTTTCTGTCCATATATAGAATATTTTCAGTACAATCACTAGTACTACATTAATTTTATAATGTTATTTATTTGTAAGAAATACTCTAAGACAATTAATATTGCTTTATTTATTTGATTGGTGTGGGATATCACTGGTGTGATTCTATGCGGTCCGGATGGTGGCCGATATATCCGGTAAAGTTTTGTTGCGTTACGGGTGACTGGCAGATATATCGGGTAATTTTTGTTGCGCTACGGATGGATGGCAGATATATCG
The DNA here is from genome assembly GCA_018207615.1 of Philaenus spumarius. Lineage (NCBI taxonomy): Eukaryota > Metazoa > Arthropoda > Insecta > Hemiptera > Aphrophoridae > Philaenus > Philaenus spumarius. Next base: position 118,318 of record JAGFPH010003554.1, on the reverse strand, counting down.
GGTAATTTTTGTTGCGCTACGGATGGATGGCAGATATATCGGGTAATTTTTGTTGCGCTACGGATGGATGGCAGATATATCCGGTATTTTTTTGTTGCGCTACGGGTGGCCGACAGATATATCCGCTAAAGATTTGTTGCGCTAAGGGTGGCTGGCAGATATAACTATTACATTTTTGTTGCGCTACGGGTGGCCGGCAGATATATCGGGTAATTTTTGTCGCGCTACGGGTGGCTGACAGATATATCCGGTAAAGATTTGCTGCGCTTCGGGTGGCGTAAGATATATGCGCTGAAGTTTTGTGCTACAATATCACTTGGAACAAAACTAATATATTTATTGCAAACATTTAGAAACATTAAAGTAATATAAACATTAAGAAATACAATTTTTGAATTTTCCTCCAACCTATAATTTATTGTACACTAGCAGGTATCCGTCTCTTCGCAGACGGTCGAAAGATCCGAAGCATAGCTTAGTTTGAAGTATAATAATCAACTTGTATTGTTTAGGGGTTGTTACATTTTCACCCCTTAGCAGCGCACTAAAAAATACAAATATTGTTTACTTTTTATACATAGGCTATCTTGTAAGAAATAAATGTACAAATTTCCAGCTCTTTAGTCTTAATGGAAGTATAATAGTAAATATTTATTGTTTCGGTGCTTGTTTCAACTCTTAAATCAAAATGATTTACAGCCTATGTCTCATTCCAGGTCATGATCTATATGTGTGCTAAATTTCATTCAAATCCATCCAGTAGTTTTTACGTGATTGAGTAACACACTCACACAGACAGACAGAAACCATTCGATTTTTATATAACAGAATAGATGAAGGCCGTCCGGGAATAGTTAAATAGTAGAGCAGAAATTTCACATAAATTACATTGAAAACATATATCTCTCCGATAAATATTCCCAAAAGTGGTTTCTGAACAAAATTACCTTCCTATTTTTTTATCATATCGACTTTTTTATGAAGACTCCAGCTGGAGTCAGTCATTTAAACACCTTCCACGTTTAAATTAATTATTTTGTATTTAAAATATGAAACAACCCTCGTATAGTATTCATCCCCCTACACAACAACCCCAGACTACATACTGTACGGGGCACTCCAATAATACCATTCAATACAAACATACCCTTAAAGCTAAGTGAAAGCAAGTTATATCCGACCCTAGCATATTAGGTATGCACATATCAAGTAACCAATGCTATATGCCATTCAATGTCAACATCATACATGTTCAAAGTGCACTACAGTATGCACCAAAATACGCAGTACTGACATTGTAATAGTTTTAAATGTTTTAATTTAGGCAAATGTACAAAGTGAAAGGAAGCGGAAAATTTTAGTTCCATATTCTACAGGGTGAACTAAAAGTCTGGAGACACCCCTGTAACTTTTGAGTGAGTAATTGGGAAAAAAACAAAATCAGGCAATGTTTACTAGGTACAAACAGGTCCTTTTTTTACACATAAGACAACGTTGTTACCATTTACAAAATGGGTAATTTTGGGGGCAGCTCAAACATTTTAAATTCAAACCCCTGCCGTGTGACCCCTCATTTTAAAGGTATTGGTACAAGAATGTAAATGACGAAAACTATAGGTCTCTACCTTATTCCTATCTAAAGTTTGTTATGGTTAAAGACGAGAATGATTCAAGTCCTTCTAACATTTTAGTGAGTGATTGGTGAATAGCAAAATCCAAAGAATTATATTAGGTATAAGGAAGTACTTTTTATGTATGGGGGGAACTTTGCACCATTTCAAAAATTGGAAATATTTGGGGCAGCTCTTTCTAAAACAATTCTTAGTAGTTTGTTCGTGCTCGTCGTGAGGAGTTTTGTAAATTATTATTATTATTTTGCCTTTCAATATGTTCAGTGTAGTACATGTGTATCGATCAACAAATAGTTAATGTTTTAGAAAAATGTATACACAGGTGAATCTCAGGTAGAACAAGTTATTTGTTTCTAATGGATTTTGAATGAAACACGTCTAGACTAACATTTCTTGATTAACAGGTCTGGATTAAAAGATATAGATTAACTGGTCTAGATTATTTGGTCTAGATTAATGGATTTAAATGAGTACCTAGATTAATATATCTAAATTAATGCATGTAGATTAATAGGACTATATTCAACGATATAGAATAATAGGTCTAGACTAATGGATTTAAATGAATAAGTATATATTTATAGATCTAAATTAATTAATGTAGATTAATAGGTCTAGATTAAACGATATAGAATAAAAGGTCTAAATTACTGGATTCAAATAAGTAGGTCTAGATTAATACATCTCGAAAAATAGGTCTAGATTAATGGATTTAAATGAGTAGATCTAGATTAATAGATCTAGATTATTAGGTCTAGATTTATAGATATAGATTAATAGCTCTAGATACATTTGTCTAAAGTAGTTCTACATTTACAATAAATTGTATCAGTTACACTTCATAAATTTCATTAAGTACTTATACTGGATCAACTACTGAGTCGTAAAATTAAATAACCAATTAAACACAAATAACACTGCATGAACGACTCGTGGCTCACGGATTTATTCCTCGTGACAATAGATATTGCTGCATTGACAATTAGAATGACAACTATTGCTGTAATATTGCAAACTTTATGGATTACTGACTCTCCTAAATCTGCTACAATGTAAATGATTTATATATTTTCTTGGTCCAGGATGTTTTACTTTGTTTTTAATCATTAAAAATCGTTTACACGTCCAGATGGATTTCAAAATTTCCATTACTCATTTAAACTAAGCATTATTATTAGTTCTACACCTTTATTGTAAATACAACATACCATATGTTTTATAAGGTTCCATTGGGAGTTGGCGTGCGGAGCACGCATCGGTCTCCCCTAATAATATTATAAAGAGGTAAAGTTTGTTTTTTTGTTTGTTTATATGTAGGGGGTAATCTCTGGCACTACTGAACCGATTGAAAAAATAGTTTTACTAATAAAAAGCTACACTATCCCTGAGTAACATAGGCTATATAATTCATTTCGAAAAAAACTTTTTTTTTATAATATTTGTAAATTTAATCAGAAAAAATTCTTAGGTTAGGCCTAGAATGATAAATGAACACATGTATTTACATTTATTACTATAGCAACCAATTTAAAATAACAGATAATATAGCTGTTGGCTCCAATATTTCCATTAACAGCTGATTTCAAAATTTGAAGCAATTATTTTTGTACTTCTAGCTTTTAAGATAGGGTTTTAAAGGCTAGACCTGAGCCTTGCTGGTTTTTAATCTATACAGTAGTAGCATTTATATAATACATTATCTTCTATTCACTGAAATAGCTTCTATGTACTGTATTAGACTACATACACTGTATTAGATTATATACAGTAAATTAGACTAGATTATACAATGTATTATAATCTATAAAATCTATACTCTATATTAGATTATGTAAAGTATACACAATATTAGATTGTATACAGTAAATTATACTACATTATTCAACGTATTATAATCTATAAAATATAGAATTATTATACTACAAACACAATGTTATTTTCTATTTAATATATTTCCCTCAACAAACTATAATAACAAATAATAATGTACAGTACAGTAAATTTGAATCTATACATTGTAGTAGCATTTACATACAATATTAGCCTCTATTCACTATAAAAGCTTCTATGTACTATATTAGACTACATACACTATATTGGATTGTATACAGTAAATTAGACTAGGTACTTCTACTACATTATACAAAGCATGTTAATCTATAAAATATAGGCCTATTATACTACATACACTATGTTAGTTTACATGAAATATATTTCCC
>JAGFPH010003554.1:93627-107068 GCA_018207615.1 Philaenus spumarius | reverse complement strand
AAAGTAAAAAACCGAAAAACAATATTGCTAGGCAACAGATTTTTTTTTTAACAAATCCTTGTGTTAAAGTGTAGTTTATAAGACTAACAATAAAGGTGCAAAAATTCAACTACCTAAGTCTAACAGTTTCTGAGAAAACTGTGCACAAAAATGACCAATTTAACACATGTAATATAGGGCCTACCGGGTCGCCTTAACAACACACCACTGTAAATATAAGTAGTTAGAATTCATAGTGTTGTTCAGTCCGTCAGTTTGCCACCTCAACCAATTTACTGCATAAACTACCCTACAAGTGTGTATATCTCCGTAATGTACTTGGACAAGGGTCAGCACGTTTGTGGGAGAAGGGGAGCACAGACAGGCTTAATAATACATGAACCGACCTCATCACCATTGCGCCGTGATTTGAGGCACCTAGCTTAGTTTTATTAAAGGATTGTAACTGAATAAACTATACAATTTTTATGTTTTACAAAACCTCACTGCAACTCCAGAACTAGGCAAGATATTGAGTTCAAATTTGGTACAAGCCTTTTGTATGTTACGATTAACAAGTGTACCAAAGTACAAGAATTTATTTTTATAATTTTCAAAATGTGGCCGTTAGAAAATTTGTACGTAAAATCTCTTGAAAATCGTTAATTTACAAAATATTTACAAGAGTCAAATTATGTTTCTTTTTTAACAATTGACAAAAAAATTGTTTTTAATTCCTGTAGGCCAAAGGATAACCGAGTTGTCGACAAAACACTGAAAACATAACAGTTAGTTAAAACATTAAAACATAACAGTTAGTTAAAACATTAAAACATAACAGTTAGTTAAAACATTAAAACATACAAACTTAATTTTGAAAATTCTCTCAACTCACGTCATCGGTTCAGCGACTGGTCGAATTATTTGTAGGTCTACTTGTGTGGTTATGTTTTATATTTTACTATATATATCTTGTCACGAAATGAAATGAGTTGTTAGGTAACTTTGTTAGACAAAAAAATATTATTTTAAAAAATGTTTAAAAATAGTAGAATTGTATTAACAAGCACAATTAGGCCATTAGAGTAGATAGTTGATAGTTTTGTAAATAGAAATAATGTAAACCGCAGAGTTGTATTTTTAAGTTGACTAACATCAAAGTAAAAATAGACCCGGAAAATTGAGTGAAGGAAAAGTATTTAAATAGGAAGGAAAGATTGGAAATGATTTCTTTTGGGACAAGAGAGGTCTTGGGAGACCGGGGCCTTAAGGGTGTAGATGCGTCAAGGAGACCTGATAGCCTTATCCCTTGAGGTGTGTCAGCCCAGGTGGACGTCAGGGGAAGGCAACTGAGCTGTCCGAACCACTAGGATACGTGATGGCACACTTTGTGGATATTAAAAGGACAATTAATTGTTTTATGCAAATTCTGGGTTAAAATCAGTTTCTTTGGGTTGATCTATTGGGAGAATTATATATATATTTAAAAGAATTCTAATTTGAAGAATAGAAATTTGTTCTCAGCTTTACCCGTTGTGTAAAGATTAGACTACTGCTCTTTATTGCAGTTAACACACAGTGTAGAATTAAATGCATTTAATACCATCAAATAAAATAGATGTTTATCTATAAACTTGAATATAATGTATATGTTTGATAACTCTCTCGCTAAAATTATAGCCAAGCGAGTAGCCGTTCGTAATTAATGCTTTTATTCGTGTTAGCTTTATTTTTTTTACTTTGTAACAAAAGTTGATTTATACTCTGGAATATTTTACATTTTTTTAAAAGTTTTTTAAAATGACAGAACAAAAATTAATGTCTGCTGTGGTGGGACCCCCGTCAGGAACGAAGATCATCACGCCTTTTCTTCAATTATTTCACTAGCTTTAACGGTAGCATGTGTACATAAGTTTAATCTTTCAATTCCATCATCACATCAAGTCCATTCGTTGTAAATACATTCAATAAACATAAGATGTTGGTTCATCAGTCTAGGCCTAACTTAAAATTATTGAGTGTATTTTTTAATTTATTTTACCTGTCTTAACGGCAACATACATACAATAATTTTAGGTTATGCCTAGACTGATGAACCAACATTTTAAGTTTATTGAATGTATTTCAGCGCTTGACGATAATATCTGAACTACGCCGGACGGAACCGATCGTTTCTTAATTTAAATTGATGAACGAAAACACATGTTTCTTGAACGTATTTACATTCATTGCCATAGCAACCAATTTGATAACGCTTTTTCATTACGCGTATTTTCTTTCTATTTGTCATTGAAATAGCAGCCAATTAATAACACTTTTGTTCGTTACGCATTACATTTTCTATTTATTTAACAACACATGTTCTCTAAAGCGCAACACATGTTAAGGAACTTCGTTCCAAAAAATGTCTAACAATCTGTAGTACATTATAAAGAAGTACATGTTAAAGTACATTCAGCCGTCTACGTAACACAAAACAGTGATGCTGCTTATTCTTATAATTCGTAAAAATACTTAAAGTTGGTGTCCTGAACTGAAAATTAACTTTTTTTTGTCAAAGAGAAAAGCATTGTAAAAAATTGCAAACTACAGAATCAATGTCGACCACACTTAAATCTCCCCAGATGAATACGCATCGTTTCAACGGTCCTTGATGTATAACGTCGAGACGGACGAAACTTCGTCGTTTGTTATTAACAGAGAGACGTGACCACGTAACAAATTGACCCACGGAATCGTCCCGTGTGCTCTCCGACACATCTCAAATATATTATTCCAGTCACGCTAGATATACTGTAGGATTGTGTGATGACGTCACCGGGCAACTTGAACGCATTCCCGGCGGGAGTGTATTAACCCGGAACGTCTTCCCGGGAACCATTTCTCATGTCAAACATCGGACACAGGTGGGATAGTGACTGTCAAAACGTTTTCTCTTAAATAACAGTTTCCGTCACGAAATGCACTACATACTGGAAGCCGGGATCTACTAAACTTGGCATTAACAGAAATACACTTACATAGAGTACTAGCAGGAGTACACGTGGCTTGGCTAGCAGATGTGAATAAATTAATCAATGTGATTAATTAATGTGAAAGAAAAATCGATTAAATATTGAAAGTTCACTGGCTGAAATAAAAGTAAATGTGTGCGGTCGTGGGACCCCCGTCAGCAACAAAGTTCATCACGCCTTTTCTTCAATTCTTTTACCAGCCTTAAGGGCAACACACACACACGTAATTTTAATCTTTCAATTGCCGTTTATTATTAGATTGTTTTTTATACAAATATTTAATGTTTCCATACGTTTAATGTTATTATAATAAAGGTGTAGAATTAATACATCAAAGCTACGATGGTAAACACAGTTAAATATTACTATACTTAAAATTATTTTCTAGGCCGAACCCAAAATTATCGAATGTATGTTGCCGTTAATACAGGTGAAATAAATTCAATATGTACACACAATAATTTTAGGTTTGGCCTAGGCTGATGAACCAATATTTTACGTTTATTGGATGTATTTCAGCGCTTGACGATAATATCCGAACTAGGCTGGAAGGAAAGATCGTCTCTTAATTTAAATCGATGAACCAAAACCATGTGTCTTGAATGTATTTACATTCATTTTCATAGCAACCAATTTGGTAACGCTTTTTCGTTACTCGTATTTTATATTTGTCATTGCCATAGCAACCAATTAATAACGCATTTCATTTTCTATTTGTTAACTCATACAGAAACCCGCGTTAACTAACTTCATTCCAAAAATGAATATTGGGTTTCGTCAAAGTCAATCTGTCTCTCATTTAGGCTTACATAAACGATCAGCTGTGCACCCAGTAAGCATAAACATACGATTTCAGCTAGTTTGTTGTGCATTTCACTTCAGCGGGAGCATTTGAAATAAAATATTTTGTAGGAACAATATTTTTACACCTTAGATGCAAATATCGAAATGAAAATGTTTTCCTCTCCTATATATAACGTAAGAGTAATAAAGCGCCAAGCTTTAGGTCTCTAGTTCCAAAGCTCATGACCAGTTTTTAGAACATACTAGAACGTTCTCGAACGGCTCGGAGCAGGAGTCCCTTCGACGGTTCAGAGCCGTATCTAACATTCTGGAATATTCTCGAAGCTACAGGAAGATTCTATAACAATCTGAATAATTCTACAGCATTCTCCAACATTTTAGAAATTCTTTCTGGAACATCCTGGACTATAACCAGAAATTCCGGCAAGTCTTGGCCACTTCGGCACTTTCAGGCTGCTTCAACGACTTCCCATAAAATTTCAATTATTGTAATGCGCTTTATTGACACCCATAACTTCGAACCCAACTCCTACAGTTCCAATCCAAAACCTTCATGGATCTTATGGAGTGCTGCTATGTGTTATGCAGTTATAGCTGCAAGTACGGACAAACTACGCTTTCAATCTAAAAGCGAAATACCACTCACTCACTAACTCACTCATCACGATTTCTCAAAAACTACAGAACGGATTGAAATGAAATGTGGTATGTAGCTTCCTCTAGGGCCATAGGTGCTCACTAAGAAAGGGTATGAAAAATTTCGAAATTTTAGCAGGGGTTTGGGGGGATCAAAGTTACTACCACCACGGGCAACGCCGTACGGGTCAGCTAGTTATACATAAAGCATAACATATGTTTTTAGTTTGTTCCATCGGATGTTGGCGTCCGTAACACGCAGGGATCTCCCCTAGTATATAATAAAAGCAAGATTGTTTTGACCTTGAATAATTTCAAACCCGGCAACTCACCCTCGCAGACCTAGGGAGGGATTTGGGATGGGATCCCCTATCCATGAACAAAATTTTGGTTTGTAAATGCAGGGGTGGGTTGCCCAGTTGTAGCGGTATTCAGGGTTAAACCACTCTTGATTTATTATGTACTAGGGGCTCTGCCCCTGCGGTGACAAATGTTGATGCCATTTCAAACCACAAAAATACAATTTTTTAAATATTGAAATTAACATTGTGGAGGTAGGACTTGCCTGATTCCCTTAACTACAAGCCAATAGGTTACTTTGCACTATTGTGTTATTATTGTTAATCCTATAGGTTCTCAAAACTAAGATCACACCCTTCTATGAGATAGGGTATAAATACGTACCACAACACCTTGATTAGTAAGTTATAATTTAGTTGACAAAGGATGACGACTTTGTTGTTGAAACGCGTTTGATAATGAAACGTATTTTTGTGAGAATTGTGTTTTTATTTTTAGAAACATACAACATATATGAAAATAAAAATTACTAAATTTTGCGATGTAACCCCATTTTTTGTAACTAATTCTACTGGGCTGTGATACTTGTTTTTCGTCCTTAATAAAACAAATATCTCAAAGAAAGTCAACAGCAACATATTTGCCTCTGCCAATGATCCTTGAAGTTAATTCCGTTTAAATATAAAACGCACGTTTCCCAACAACCGTTATTTAAAAACGAAATAAATATGTACAGTCAATATACGAAGTATTGTTGTATATTTGTACAAGTCAGCGGTTCGTAAAGTTTGCAAGAGTTGCCCTTCTACTTGTCCATGCAGCAATATCCATTGTGATGGGGAATAAAAGCATTGTGATTTACAAGTACTGTATTTCACCACTTGAGTGAGCCACTAGTCGTTCATGCAGTGTTATCTCTGTTTTTATTGGTTACTAAATTTTATTTATGTTTGTGGGGAAATGTATTTGCTTTAGTTATTAACAGTGCTTGTTTAATTAAATAGTGTAGTTAGAACATAATAAATATACCAGAGAATATGTATCAATTACTTTAGAGTTTTTAGATATTATATGAATACTAGTAAGCCCCCGTGAAAAATCACAGGCAGATTAATTAGATACACATCACAAATACATAATTTAAAAACAACATACTTTATCTAGTCCTACCTATGTATGCAGACGGGGATTTTTTAACTCAGTAAATGTTTACAATTATCTTATCTTCTAAAGCGAGAGATAATTGTCTGTCTGCTAAATGGATCTGGAATCTCCGTCTAAGGATTTTTGATTTTATATGGGGCTTTTGGCCACGAGAAATCGATTGGAAATGGTCACTAGTCTGGGAAAATTCGTTTTCTCCGTCTTTTTATTAAATTAAAAAGTGAAATTTGTCCATTTTAAACAATACAAAGCACAGCTGATGCAAATGTTTTCAATGCCATTACAATAATCATCTGTTTTCTTTTAAACTGTATTTTATTAGAGGTATAAGCCTAATGTTGTATCTATTTATAGTTACCATGGCAACGAATACTTCTGCTAAATAAACATACCCTTTATTTAGTTGTTTAATGTTATAGGCCTAACCTAAACGATGTTCACGGAAATTTGCAATAATAGTTATTGACGTGAGCGAACTAAGCCCTGCTTACAATCGAGCTTTAGCTCGGTCTCCTGGTACTAAGGATTATAAAACTAAAGGCATATTTGCTAATATTTTGTATTTATATTCATTATAATATATCCAAATAAAAGTAAAAATACTATATTTTATTTGCTTTCTAACTTCATGTTGATAGATCAAATGATTTAGAAGTTACCAGTATTTATATTATAACTAGTAAATCCCCGTGAAAAATCACAGGCGGATTAATTATATACACATTAGAAATACATCATTTATACAAAGTACTTTCTAAACAATACACTTTATCTAGGCCTACCTAACTATGCAGACAGGGATTTTTAACTCGGTAAATGTGTACAATTAATTATAAGGACTATAAAACTGTAGGAATATTTTTTAAGATTTTGTGTTTATGTATATTGTTATATACCGGGTGTCCCACGAAGAGGTCCCTATTTTTGAATTGATATGACAGACATATAGAGCGCGCTACAGACTTGAAATTCTACAGTCGTGACTAACACATATGTAAAAGAAATACCCCTGAGTATCAGTTCTGTTAATTATGACTGATCCAAACAAAATGGCGGAAAAACAAAAAAAACAACAAAATCAGCAATCGTATTTTAAGGGTAAACCTACTTTTATTTAGAATAGGAACAGCTACAGCTGTTTAGACTATTTTAAATCTATCAGCTGACTGCGTGTATCCACAACAATGAAAATATTTGGTAATAAACATTGGAATTTGTTATTAAGTTGCATTGTAAAGTGTCTTATTTACCATGCCGTTTTCAACTGAGCAAAAAGTGAAATGTTGTTCCTGGGCTATTGCCTTTGAAAATGATTATGAAGCAATAAGTTGTTTTAGGGAAAGGTACCCAGGTGTAGTTCCACCGTCAAGGAAATCTATCCGTAAGTGGAAGACTATCCTACTAGAAACGGGGTCAATACAAAAAAAAAAAAATACCATAGATCCTCCAACATAGAAAATGAAGAAATCGTATGTGCTGCTTTCATGGAATCTCCAAATACGCCTAACTCAGTAAGAAAGGTGGAATCTGCTACAGGGATACCGAAGTCCTCTGTCCAAAGGTATGCCAAAAATAACAAAATCAAACATTATAAAACTCATTTAGTTCACGGACTGCTTGAAGATAATCCTGACAGACGATTGGAATTTTGTTCGAAAATAATTGAAAAGACTGACGTAGATAGCAAATGGCATGAAGGAATCGTGTTTTTCAGATGAAGCGACATTTTATCGAACAGGAACTGTAAACAGGTATAATTGTCATTACTATAACACAAAAAATCCACATATCTTACAAGAAGAGAAATTAAAATCAACAGGTATAACAGTTTGGGCTGCTGTTACCAAGGATGGTGTTTTGTCGTATGACATATCCCGACAAAAAATGACTGGAGAAAGGTATGCATCACTTTTTAGCAATCACATAGTTCCTCACCTTTCTCAGCCTGAGATGAAAGACGTTTTTTTCCAACAGGATGGAGCTCCTCCGCATTATGCTAATGTGGCCAAAGCAGTTTTTGACCAAAATATTCCTAACCGTTGGATAGGTCGTGGCAGCTGCTTCATGGACTGGCCTCCAAGGTCTCCAGACTTGACTGTTTGTGACTTTTTTCTGTGGGGCTTTTTGAAGGAGAAGGTTTATTGTCATAACATTGCGACAGACGATGAACTAATGAGGTTGATCGAAGAGGAACTGTTGTTGATACCTCGAGAGTTGTTCAGCAAAGCGTATGACTGTTTTCTATTTCGTTGTCATCAGTGCATTGCGATCGATGGACATCAGTTTGAATAAGGTTTACGTATCAAATAGATTTAATTTATTTATGAGTTACTTATATCTTTAATTCCCTATCGTTGTTTAGTGCTTAGTAACATCGTTAAAATTCAATAATTATGTTGTAACACTTAAGCAAATAAAACTATTTTAACGAAAAGGTACTATTTATTTGATATCCCGCCATTTTGTCCTAATGTGTCAGAATTAACTGATACTCAGGTGTATTTCTTTTACATACGTGTATGTTAGGACTGTTGAGTTTCAGGTTTGTAGAGTGTTCGGTGCATCTAATATATTAATTCAAAAATAGGGACCTCTTCGTGGGACACCCGGGTATATTTAAAGAAAGATAAAAACATTATCTTTTAATTGCCTTTTATTTCATATTGATAGATCAAATGATTTAGAGGTTATTAAAATTATAGACTATATTATTGATTGAAGTTGTAAACATAACCCCAAAGTATAATCTACGCTAGGTTTTGTTTGCGTATTACAGATTCTTACGGGGTGAAATCAGCTGTTATATTATTAAGTTAAGTGAATAGGTATTTCTTCTTTAAATTTGTATAAATAAATATTTTGATGATAAAAGGTTGTATTTATATACAGTTTAAACCTCAAAGCAAATATTATAACGTATAACATACATTAGTTCTTTAACTCATATTTAAAAAAATTAACTTCACAAGCAATTATAACGATTGAAGTTGTAAACATAACCTCAAACTATAATATACACTGGGTTTACAGATGATGGGTGAAATCAGCTGTTATATTAAATGTAACTTCAAGTACACTCGCTTTTATAGGAGTTGATTAAGAAATTAATTAATTATGGAATAAGTTTATATGTTTTACGAAGATGTACGAATGTTTCCGAAGCTAAACGAATGTGTAACTATTCTTTAAACTTGTATAAATGAATATATTGATAATACAAGGTTGTATTTATATTCATTTTACAACCTAAAAGCAAATCTTATAACCTATATTATAGGCTGCATTACTTCTTTAACTCATATTTAAAAAATCTACTTCTCAAGACTTATATTGATTGAATTTCTAAACATAACCCCAAAGTATATTCTAGGTTTTGTTTAAGTATTACAGATGATGGGTGAAATCAGCTGTTATATTATATTTTTACTCACGCATGTACGGACGTACACTCGCTTTTATTATGGTTGATGTTTTCCTTTGCAAGACGAAGACAACAGAAATTACCATAACTGTAGGATACTGATAGTAAGTTTAATAAACACATGTGATGTAAGAAAACCAGAAAAGTATGAACCTAAAGAATGCATTACATAGAAAATATTTAAATCTTTATTCATGCTATTTTTATATACCATTTTGTTTGTAAAAGTCTAAGACATATTGTTTAAGTGTTATACTAACCAATGTCTCAATTGTATTTAGCCAACCACCGTTTGCTTTACTTCAAAACTCTAATAATAGCCAAAGTACGTAACGCACAACCATCTCGTCTCTAACGGAAATTCAAACCTGAGCTTCAGATCATGAAAATACCACTACGTCCACTCATGGGCGGTGCCCATATGATATTTTCTAGGGGGGGGGGGGCTAGACCGGGGTATGGGGCTTAGCACGTTCACTGCTAAGGACGCACATGTGCGCTTGACGCACAATGCATTGCACGCCAACCCCCATTTTCAATACACAATGCATTGCGTGCTTCGCACGCCAACCCCCATATTGGGAGTGTTTTCAATACAAAATTCATTGCGTGCTTCTCACGCCAGTTGGCGTATAGAGTTAACGTATTTTGAGTATTTTCAATACACAATGCATTGCGTGCTTCACACGCCAACCCCCATATTGGGAGTATTTTCAACGTTCAGTGCATTGCAGCTCTTGCTTGAACTCTTGTAAAAAATCAAATAAGTATATGTAAAATCAAACGGCACATAACCTTTAAAACATATTTTAGTGCTTTAAAGAAAAATACCCGACAATAATTAATAATATACATATTTTCCTTTTCCCGGGAGCTAGGGGGGGGGGGGATGGCTCCTCTGCCCATAGGTATGGGCGCCCATGCGTCCACTCTTTTAACGATTGTTGTGATAAATTAGCAACTCTTTAGCTTCTTTACTTCCTCTTGTAAGGTTAACATTTCTCTGCAAAGTGTTCATGTAAACGTGGGAACATCAGCAATATCTAGAAGTAGTTATACAAAGTTTGCTAGGTTTTTAACTAACCTGAATCAGTATGAATCGTGTTAGAGGAGAGGGTTACATTTAGAGAAATACTAAATACTAATTGTGTTTTCACAAACCAACAAAGTGAACTATGTAATCATTCTATCACTCAGGTAAACTGCTCACGTGAGTTGAGCAAATTTCCAAAATTAAGTCTATATGGGTTTCATCCAACTATTTTTGAAATTGATCTACTCCCGAAGGAGCTGAATAACGACCTCCGTGTACGAAATATATTAGTAGAATGTGTTTGCACCTAGACCTTGCGGCTTCGTACTATAGACTGCTGCCCATTGGATAAATACGGATAACCTTTCCGTGGATTTTAACCATGGTACTTTTATTTTATTTAGAATTTTAATTGATTTTGGGAGAACCAAACGGGCTTTAAGATCGTGTAAAAAACCAAAATGTGTAGAATAATCTCATACAAATATTTTCTTAAAAAATAAAACAACAACAAAATGTCTATTCTGGTAGGAAAACCTCAAACAAATTTACTCAAAACAAACTTCCGATTGTTGGATTTCTTGGCTAAGGAACTCGTTCGAGCTACTTAGAAAACTAACGGTGTACCAAATTTGGACCAAATCGGTCGTAAAATGCGGCCATTAGAGTAATAATAATAATAATAATCTTTATTTACTGAGGCGAAGTTAGGACCATTGGGTCGTCTCTTCCACTTAACCTCGAATTTTAAAGTACATAAGTACGTAAAAATTCATATTACAAACAAAAATTAATAAACAAACAAAACTGCAAATAATAATTACTTCTAAAACATAATTTATAAAATTTGAGAGCTAAAAATATACACATTTATCTCCTAAGTAAAATAAAACTAAAAGTAATTAATGCTACACTATAATACATAAACATATACATAAACACACTTACTCTCTCGCACACATACAAGAACATACGGAACACATATAAGTCATATAAAATGTATAATGACATAATAAAACTAGTTCTGGGGATAATCGGTGTTCATTGACCACTCCTTATATTAGGTCTCACCATAAGTGTAACTGCAACAGGTCATCTTTCTTATTGAAATTAACTAAAAAGCACAAAAACACATAGTTTCAATAAACAGTTCACATAGTTTTTATATTGACGAATGTATGAAATTGTTAATATCTACAATTATATATTAACAATTTCATATACTCGTCAATATAAAAACTGAATCTTATCCAATCTTCAAAAACTCTTAATAATTTCAGGAAGATCTCTCGGTGGATCCGATTTAGATTGAATCACATAATCTTTCTCTAGAAGATAAAAACATAACTATGAAAACTAACAAAAATATACTAAGCACTATGTAAAAAACAGAAAAAATGTTTCTATGTACTGTCCATGTGTGATTTTATAATACTAAAAGGACTTTATAATAATAATATTTATTTCTTCGCAAACAAGATACAATATAACTGATAATAGATCACAATAAAAATAAAAAAGCACGTACACTTGATTACGGAATAAGAACAAAGCAAAGGTTTACTTTACATTCAAATGCATGCTATTATGTGAAGAATAGGTAATCCTTCGGCACAAGGTCCTGAGTAGGATTTACCATCATTATTTTCAGATCTACAAATTTAACGAAATAGAAAGAAAGAGATCAGCCACAGTGTCATTACGATTCAAAAATAAATTTAGTAAGTGGATGTTTTAACAATAAAACTAATTTTAAGACGGGATAAAGTTCACAAATTCACAACTAGGCCTACATACTGACCCCATCTATACACATACTTTCCAGATCAACATCAACGGGTCCACACTATATATATCTAACCTCAAAACTAATTCAATATTTTCCACTGAATGCAGCCATAATTTCACAGATTTAGAAAACTAGGTTAAACTATTTCTCTTTTGAACGTCTTCAGGTAATATGTTAAATATTTTCTCCCCTCTATTCAAAAAAAGGATTTTTAACTGCTGTTAATTTAGTTTTTAACAATTATTGTCACTCTATTTTCCTCCCACCACAATATCACCTTATAGATAATTATTTATTGATCCACTTTGCAATTAAAACTCGTTCAATACTTTAAAAAATACAAATACCAAAATATAAAAAGTGGTAGAGAATAATCGGTTTTAGACAAAAATAACAAAGCTCTTATTTTATGTTTTTGAGCAGTATTAATGGGTTTAATAGCCCCTAAATATGCTTCCAACCCCAACAATTTAAACCATACTGCAATCACGATTGCACTAGAGCTAAATAAATTTGCCTCATTAGTTCTGGCGGGCACAAGGATCAAGTAAATATTTTACGAATAATTGAAATTAATTCACGCTGCAATTGGTTTATGACGTCATTCCATTTCATTCTTTCATCCAGTATTATTCCCAAGTACTCAACATCATTTACTTGATTAATCTGCGCACATAAACACCCATCTAAATTTAGTTTGTGCATATTATGTGATGGTATATTATGACGTGTGACTGGCACATATTCCTTGTTTTTTAAAAGGAAAAAAGATATAATTCGTTTTAGCTTCACTTAACGCCATAACATTTTTAGAAAACCAAAGTCGTAAATGCCTCAAACCTTCACTAATTTGGCTGAAAAGCATAACTATTAAATTAGATTTATGTCGGAGTGCTGTAACTACCGGAATATAAAATAATTTCTTCGATTAATTTGCTATTACATAAATCATTTACATTTATAATAAAAACAATCGATCCAAAAACAAATTCCAGAGTAACACCATACGTCTCTCTCCTACTTCACAAAAACACCATTCTCCTTACCCTTTTGGTTCTTCCATCCAGATAACTACTGAACCATTAATGAGGCAGTTCTCTCACGCCAGTCCTCTCAAACTCTGTCCAACAGACTAGAATGGTCCACTGCATCAAATGCCTCTGAATATCAATAAAGAGCCCAGGAGCCTTCCATCCTTTATTCAGAGAATGATAAATGTTCATAACTAAATGTTGGAGTGTTTTCTCGGCGCTAAGAACAGCTCTGAAGCCAGATTGGTTTCTAATGAACAAATTGGTGTT
>JAGFPH010003554.1:11839-83627 GCA_018207615.1 Philaenus spumarius | reverse complement strand
CGTCTGATATATTTGTGAAGCTTCAGGGTGCAGACAAATGGAGTAGTAAGAAGTAGTTCATGTTAAGACGTCTGTTATAGTTTTAAATGTTTAGGGTGCAGACAAATGGAGTAGTAAGAAAGCTTTAGGTTACAGACAAATGGAGTAGTAAGACCCAGTTGTTCAGTAGTTGTTCAGGTTACGACGTCTGATGTAGTTGTGAAACTTTAGGCGAGAAGTAAAACTTGGCAAGTTAGTAATGACAAAACTGGAGACAGAGAAAAGAAGACTATAGCTCAGTGTAACTCAAAAGCTGATAGTAAAACAGTAAAAGGAAACTGTATATAAGAAATTTAATAATTAAAGAAATACTAAAGTTGTAAGACGTCATGAGATGAAATGTAGAATCTTGTCCTCAAATAGAAATATTGTAATGATTAGATAAAAAAAAAGAAGAAAATAAGTCCATGAGTTCAGTTCAAAACACGAGATGCAGTTTCAACGTGAAAATGTATACGATGGAAGAAGTAAAAGACTAAAGGTAAAATTGCAAAGAAAACCAAAAGAAGATTCAAGCAAAATAACTTTGGTCCACGGGAGATTCTTCCTTTGAAAAAAAAATAATGTGGTTTCATATTCTCTAGCTTTATCAAGTGTTTAAAATGATTTTTTAAACGTTTTTATGTAGTTAATGGAGTGCTCTTCCTGCTCGCTTCGCTCAACAACCCTTACGCCGATTCGTGGCTTCACTGCTAGCTCTCCATAATGAGAAGCAAATGCAAACAGATTATTGTACAATCTGCTTTCAAGGAAATGACAGCCGTTAGGACAGAAGCACCTGGATGCGCATGCGCATTAGAGCCAGAGTTTTTACGTGAATGACAGAAATGTTTGATATTATAGTAGACAGATTTTTTTAGATGTTACATACAATTTTGATTTGATATATATGAAAAAGTAAACACGTGTTTTAGTGTTAGTTTTATTTTAAAGGTAATAAAACGTTCTAAACTTTTAAATATACTTTACACTTATAAATTGTTGCTTTATTCAAACGTTTTATGAATTCAAAAATTGTTTAAATCTTTTATTTAAACATTATTCGTTGTGATCATACGCACAAAGTGTCACTTTTTTAAAATCTCGATTAAGTTGAAATAAAGTAAAAACTATTTGAATTGTATGTACTTTTTTACTCTATAACAAAAATCTAAATTTGTAACTTGGTATAATTTATTGCAAGATTATTTTTATACGTTAAGCTGTGTAATTCAAACAACGGTAAAAGAATATGTTTACTTCCAAACAAAAGCTATACAAAAAATCAAAACCATTTATTTTGTATTTTATCAAATACTGTATTTTCTCAATTAAACATTTTTGTAGAAAAATTTCCAAAAATTTAGCAATTTTTCAAAAGAATCGACTAATTGGTCAACTATTTGATGGCAGACGGAAGTATTCCAACAACCTGGATCATGCCTCATCTTTCGTTTCTAGATAAACCTCCCGCTGTGGCAGTCGATAGAGTTTAAATTTGGCATTTACAAGTTTAAAACAAATCCATTGTTTCATTAATTTCAAAAATGGTGATTATATTAAATATTTTGTGAAAAACATAGATAACTTTCTTGTATTTGTGTCCGTCAAATGACCACTTTCTTGGTATACAATACTATATCCAATCTTTAGATAAAATTACAAATTACTCGACTCCGATAGTCAAACATTAAAATACACAAAACACAATTTACAGACAGTACGTGTACACCACCTGGCTACCGGACGGCAACTGTCAGTCTGTTGTCTCGCGCACTCGGAACCTGTACTTTCCGCGGCCTTCTTGACCTCTTATCGCCGTTTCATACAAGGTATGAGAGAAGAAATTTAGATGGTCGTTTAATAATTGAAGTTCGCTATTTGCATCTTTTTATTTGAACGCCTTGCAAATCTGATACTGCGTTCATAGCTTCCTGTAGAAATATTTCAATTGTTTCAAGGTTATTTTGATAGCTCGTGTAACCGTGGTCCTCGTCTACTAGATGGCGTGCCAAATTTGATTTGTTACCTGAAGTGGTTTTTTGAAGTGGAAACTTCTATAGGCGCACCTCGGCGCTAAGTTTGCTGTCAGTGAATCGGATTTTACCGTCACGCATTTTCTCATGCATTTTATGAAACGCTCTATTTCGTCAGTTAGAAAAAAGTTCTGGTTTTACCGAGATTCGAACCAGCAGAGTCCAGCACCAAAGGCTTAGCCTTAGTCGGTTAGGCCACGAACGCATTGCTAGTTTAGTATATTTGAGTTGGGTATGTAAGTGTAACAGATTGTTCTACGTCATAGGCTTAACCCGATAACGTAAACACAATGTATAGTTTAATTATTGGTAATACCTCTGAAACGGACATTGTGCTTCCTCATTTCGTAAATTGTGTTTAAAATGGACATTGTGCTTCCTCATTTCGTAAATTGTGTTAAAAATAGACATTGTGCTTCCCCATTTCGTAAATTGTGTTTAAAATGGACATTGTGCTTCCTCATTTCGTAAACTGTGTTTAAAATGGACATTGTGCTTCCTCATTTCGTAAATTGTGTTTAAAATGGTCATTGTGCTTCCTCATTTCGTAAATTGTATTAAAAATGGACTTTGTGCTTCCTAATTTCGTAAGATGTGTTCAAAAGTTTACACTTCTACCGTGTGGTCTTAGACATACAATTAAAAAGAAAAATTCTTCGGTGTTTTTGTTTTAAATCGCATTTTAAATGCTCTCTCAGTTTGGCCTACGTATTCCTTGTCACAATCGGCGCATGCCAATTTATATACGCCTGTTAGGTATTCTATATGTTTTGGGTTTCATATGAAGGAAGATAATGTGAACGCTGTTTAGGAGTATGAGATTTTTCAAGGCGTTTAAGTCAAAAGATGCAAAAAATTGCGAACATCAATAATTATTGAACGACCAGCTAAATTTGGACAAATACCATGTATGACACGGCGGTAAGTGTTCAAGAAGCCTGCGGAAAGAACGGGTTGAAGTGAGCGAGATAAGAAACTGACAGTTGCCGTCCGGTAGCCAGGTGGTGTACTAACACGTACTGTCTGGAAATGTGATGTGCTGTGTTTTGTGTATTTTAATGTTTGACTAACTAGGTCGAATAATTTATAATTTTATCTGAAGATGGGGTAAAAGTCCCGAAACGCGTCATTAATTAGCAAAAAATGATCACTTGACAAAGGTAACAAAGTTTATTCTAAACAATTAGCGACCTAGATTCTGAAAATGAATTCATTATTACTTGACGATTCCTTGGTTGAGTTGAGATCACCGAGTTTGTATTATTTCCATGTGCATTCATTTTCCAATATTGGTAAACTACAAGTTTAAAAGTTTGATTTAGCTTGACGCGATTCTTTTCATAACCGACTTTACCTTTCCAACGGTTACAATAAAATCAAACTCTCTTATGATTACATCACATTTCCTACCCCACAAATTGAACATACTAACACATAGCTCAACCGTCAATAGACCTACAAACCCATACTTCTAACAATCAATATATTTTTATAGGTTTTACAGTATAAAACTTATATAAGCGTCTAACGATAACAATATAAAAGTCCGTTACTGAGGTGGAGGGCATTTAACAACGGTGGCCGTGGCGAACTCGGAGAACTTCTTGTCGATGGGTATCCTGTCGTCGTAGAGGGTCGGTGCTTGGAGGATGATACCTGCCGTGCCGACCAGGACCGCCAGAGTGAAGATCCAGAGGAAGAGACGGTCCAGGACCATCGCCACGTACTTCCAGTCTTCTTTCACCTGTGGAGGTATTAAAAACTGTGGTAAAGCGAAATGGTTAAAGCTAATGTGGTTGAAACGCAGAGTCGGAACTGTTTTTAAAGTGAAACTACTTTAGGCGAGGTAAACTTTCCTGGGTCATACGAAAAGTGAAACGCTTCGCTTTATCCGACTTCAACAGGCAAGCCGTGGAAGTTGAAAGGAGAGAATAGGAGTATTGCTACTATCCTCTTTGTCACATGCGTCTTACACAGATACTATAATATATAATTATTGAGTCTATGCCGATAGAGATTCTCAACATAGTATACAGAATGTCCCATAATTAAAAAGCCAAACTTCGGAGAATGGTTCTATGGGTCAAAATAAAGAGAAAATCAAATATAAGATATTTTCCAAAAACGCTTCCTTTTCCAGATATCCACCATTTTGTGTTCTTAACAAAATAATTTATATAAAGAGAACGGGTTTTCTAATTGAGTTCAAAGTTTTCATTCAGTTTAACCTAAAAATGATCCATCTCAAGAAAATTAATTGTTTCTTTCCAATCATGCGTTTAAAAATGAAGGCTGTTTGAATATTTCAAACTTAAATTACTCAAAAACCGTACAGTTTAACAACAAATTTCAAGATACCTTTTTTGTAGCCCTTTCGATTTTATATCGGATGGAGTATTAACAAAACAATCGAATTAAGAATAGCTAAGTTAAAGATAGCGACAGCAAATTTACACACAATACAATGTGGTAGTAAGCCCCGTGAAAAATCATAGGTTTATTAATTGGATGCACATCAGGAATAAATAATTTAAAAAACAAACTATTTAAAACAAACATTTAGGCCTACTTATCTAGGCCTTCCTAACTATGCTGACGGGGATTTTCAACTCGGTAAATGTGTACAATAATAAGGATTATAAAATTGTAGCCCTATTTGTTATTTACATACGTTATTATGTATTTAAAGAAAGATAAAAATACTACCTTTTAATAGCTTTTTATTTCATATCGATAGATCAAATGATTTAGAAGTTATTAATATTATAGTGGAGAAATGAATAATCGAATAGGTTTATATGTTTTACGAAGATGTACAAATGTTTCCGAAGTTAAAAAACGAATAGGTATCTTCTTTAAATTTGTATAAACAAATATATTGATGATAAAAGATTGTATTTATATACAGTTTATAACCTCAAAGCAAATATTATAACGTATATTACAGCATACATTATTTCTATAACTCATATTTTTTTAAACCAACTTCACAAGAAACAATAACGATTGAAGTTGTAAACATAACCCCAAACTATAATCTACACTGGGTTTGTTTCAGTATTACAGATGATGGGTGCAATCAGCTGTTATATTATATGTTACTCACGTACGCACGTAGACTACGTACGGACGTACACTCGCTTTTATAGGAGTTGATTTACTGTGTTATTATAGGATGCCGGGTTGAACGAACAAGTTATTTCACATAAATTAACTATTATCCTTCATCCGATTGTTTTAACAGTTACACCATGTATCCGATAGGTAATCAAAAGGGCAACAACAAAGCTGGCTTGATATTTTTTGTTAAATTATACGGTTTTTGAGAAATTTAATTTTCAAATTTTCAAACATCCGCCATTTTGAAACGCATAATTAGAGAGAATCGATTATTTTTCTTTAGATAGATCATTGTTAGGTTAAACTTAATGCCAACTTTGAACTCTATCAGTCAAACCGTTCTCTATATATAAATTATTTTGAAAAAAAAATAGTAATATCAGATATCTGGAAAACGAAACGTTTTTGGAAAAAAATATATTCTTGATTTTCTCTATATTTTGACCCATAGAACTATTTCCCGAAGTTTAGCTGTTTACTTACGGGACGAAATACTTATTTAAAAAAAAATCATATTTCAGCTATCTTAAACCCATTAGTTCTCTCATAGATTATGAATTAATGGAAATAGACGATTAAAAGAAATATTTTATTTCATTAAGAGAAAACCTTCTTCAATTAAATTCCACATAATCGTTTCGATTTCCTAAAATAATAAAATCGTCGACCAAGAGAGCAATGCATAAAATCAACTGTTTTCAGAGCCTAAGAAGTTTCACTTTTGTTAATCATTTTACAGCGTATTCTTAGCGGGGAATGTTTCATATTTCTGCCTGAAGATGATATCCATGTTAGTGAAACTAACTAAATAGCAAAGAACAACTTAGACTAACAAAATATAAGCTGCAAAATAAATGCAGTACAACTCCAGATCACTTTCAGGCCCGACTCACGCAATGTGTGTTTTACACGAACCCACCAGAGATCATTACCCAATCATAACTTTGATTTACTCTATGGTAATGATACACAGATTGTCTTTTTTCAAATGTGGCCACCATTGGTATCTTGTAAACTATAAATCTGTTCGCAAACATTAAATTGGGAAACTTTCAATTGTCAAATTTCTTATGGAACACTGCATGATGATTTTGGAAGTTATTTTAAAACATATTTGTCCTTGGGGTTTGTTTTTTGATACGACTAAACGTTTAAATGTTAGAGGTTTATAAAGTTTTAAAAACTGAGCGGAAGATATTTCTGTATGGAACCAATGAAAACGCTCTTTACACCAATAAAACATTTTTAGACACAGAAATAACTTTTAAAAATCAACAATAATTATGGTATTTAAAGTTTTTAAACCATATTACGGCGAATTAAATGACAAAACTAATCATTTGTCACACATGAAAAATTAACTTGATAAAGATGTTCACGTTCATTTTTCATAGGTTTAAAAAAGTAACAACAAATTGGTTGAATTTAAAAGTTATTTGTTTGTCTAAAACATGCTTTATTGGTGTTAAGTGGATTCCCTACTGAAAAATTACAATTTTAAAAAAACGGAATATTTTTTCCTGATTCTACAGTTTATTAGGTTTAAGAAAAATATAACATATCCCATAAAAGTTCTTTATGTCTGTGTGAAAAATTTAAACTTGAGTTGAACTTCTTTATGTTTGCTATTTGGACTAATAAGATTTTTATTTTTTTAAAGTAATCGCAAAAAAAGGACAACCAATGTTTATTATTAGGCTTTCAATGCCTCCAATATGTAAGTAAAACATATCTTGACTACAAATACTGGTTGTGCAAGCTACCTCTGTGGCTGCTCAAATAACGAATGGAATCTTTAAACGCGATTTCCCGCAACTTTTCAATTTTGATATTTTTTATACAAAAGTTCTTATAACTTTTTAACTGCTAAAGCTACAGTGATGCAATTTTTACCACATCTTTAGTAGCTTATAATGCAATTCCTTAGTATTTTTATTCCTCTGCGACAAATATAAAAGTATTTAAAATATGTTTTTAATCACAAATTTATTTTATATAATATGTATATATTTTTTTGTAAGGTCATAAGTACTAAACTTTTAAGAGTAAGATTATGACTATACCCTAAAAGTTAGTACTTTTTTTCTACTTTAAAACATGATATCAAACGGTTAAAATTGGTTCAGTAGTAAAAAATTAATAAAAGATTTTTTTAAACACGTTTTTTTTCATAAAAAAAAACAAAAACAAAAAGGTATGTAAGAAAATGTTTTTCCCAATTCCTATGAGTGTAAAAAAAATTTTAGGTTCCAACGAATATAAAAAAATGGTTCATAATTAAAAAAGGCCTATTATAGAAAATCCCTATTTTCAGTTGGGAATCGCCTTAAGAGCGTTTTCATAGGTTAAACAGTTTTGATACAAAAATATCGTTCACTCGGTTTATTATTTGGGTGTTCGTAATAATACGTAACCTTCCCTTCTAACTTTTATTCAAATTTAGTCGTATCAAAACAAAATCACCAAGAACAAAAAGGTCTTAAAATATGTTGTAAAATCCAAAACCGTCATAAGATCCAGAGTGTTCCATAAGATATTCTAAAGTTGATGGCCATATTGGAAAATGGCGTTCATTTACAAATAACTTCAGTAAAATTTTGTAATTTCTCCAAAAACAAGGAATGGTTCCCCATTTAATGTTTGCTGTCAGTTTTATAGTTTACAAGATACCAATGGTGGCCAATTTAAAAAAAATACATCCTGTATAGAGTGTCTGTTTTAAATGGGTAACCATTTTCTTGTTTTCTATTTGTCAAGTTTTTTCCTGAAAAGATTTATAAAATAGAACCAATTCTTAAAAGATACAGTAAAAACAGTTCTGAAATTGAAGTCACTACGTCGTATGATTTAAGAAGAAAGCAAAAACAGGTAAAGGTACACATTACTCAAAGGGTGATAAACAAAATGTTAAATTAAAGCATTTGCATTTTTTTAATTATGTTTTTTTATGTAAAAATTATAAAACTTTTTTAAATATTGGTTAGGTTAAGTTATTCCGCTCATCAATAATTAATTGAGGAAGACTTAGTTGAGACTAGGACCCTAATTGTATTTTCAAAAAATAAAAACAAAAATTGTTCACAATTATTTATAAATATAATCGAGCTTGGCTAGTAAGAAAATATTATGCCCGTGAACAGAACCCAACTCTAAAAAAATACGTTTCCTCTTCAGTTGAGTTTCAACGACAAAGTCGTCATCCTTAGTGACATTTGAGCTACTACGAAATTATAACCTGTATAATTGGTATAAAATTAGTTGTAGCTCTAAGTCTACTGAGGATGACGATTTTGTCGTTGAAACGAGATTGACTAATAAACGCATTTTTGTGAGAATTGAGCTGTGTGTTTTTATCCTTGGAAATACAATTAATTTGACAGTTTATTGTACGGTAATTGTTTACGACTGCTTACTTTGGTCGAGTCCTCTAGCATCTTGGTGTGCTCCGCGATGAACCTGACGCAGAAACAGGATTTGTGCATGGCCGGAGGACACGACGTATGGGAGAAGGCAGGATTCTTGAGTACAGGACTCTTGCTGTCCTCTGTGAGCGCGGAGAGGGTGATCTCCTCGCTCTCTCCTGACAGTAAGCTGCCGACCGTGGGATGGCTGACCGGCCCGTGGATCTGACAGCTGCCGCCGAAGGGACCTCCGTCCGTCAGACTGGAAATTTAACAAATCACAGATTAAAGGCAGCAATACAAACGACTGTTAGAACTATGATCGAGAAAGTGATGCAAATGAAAAAGTGTTTAAAGTAAAATAAAAATTTCAACACCTTCGTACAACTAACTTTTTCTGTGAAAAATGCATCCTTTCTTACAATCTAAAGGAGATTTACTAGCAACAATGTGCTACATAAATTAACAATTTAATAAATAACTTCATTTTTGAGATACCTAAATAAAACAGGTATCGTTTGTAAAAGGAAAATACAAATCTTAAAACAAGCATACATAACTTTTTAACCTTACATAAAAAACATTTCAATATACAGTATAGTCCCGCTAATCCGAACTAATTGGGACTGTTCGGATTAGCGGGAATTCGGAATAGGCTGATTTCATCGGCTTATGAACAGGTTCAGTGAAAGTCGGAAAGGAAATGCATTTCCTTCGATGGTTATTAGCACCGAGACATTACAACACATACTCACTCATACCTACCCCTCTCCCTCCCGCGTTTCAAACATATTTATGAATCACTGCCCTGAGCACTAGTCTAGTCGTATCTAGTTCAGTGTTTACTCCAGGGGAGTTTGATAAACTGTGTGCAATGTAAATCTTTGTTCCGTGAGTGTTGAGTTACTTTACCGAGTCACTGTGCCTTTTTTATTTACGTCCGTAGTCTTTGACGTCAACTGTTAAACATTAAACATGGCAAGTAAACGAAGTCATTCTTCGTGTACAGTATTTTAAAAGAAACACTTGAATTTAACTTGAAAATTCTATTTAACTATTTTGTATAACAATAAATGTACGATTTTTCACGAACGTCTTTTTAATTTCTCCAGCTTTTTTAAGTTTACAAAATCGGTATTTTTTCTGAACTCCGCCGGAATAGGTTTATTTTCGGATTAGCGGGACTATACTGTAGTAGCCTCTATAGGAAAATTACGTGGATCCATTGTGTATACGCTATGCGACAAAACAAACGGTTCTCAAATTATAATAGTTTTAAATGTTTTATTTTTATACCAATATACACAGTAAAAGGAAATTGATATCGTTTAACACACACATGGTCTTTATGCCCTAAAATAAATTTTAGTCAACGTTGGTGAAAATAGGCACGCTTCTAGAAATGTACTTCTTCATGAAGTTGCGCAATTGTAATCAGTGCATCATTTTAGAAAGTGCTTTCTATCATTATTCATGAATGTTTCAATCGTAACGTAAAATACCATCAAAGTACACTAAAGGTACCAGAGAAAGTGAGTTTGTTCTCGAAGGCTGGAGGCTGAGGTGCAAAGAAACTCTACCAATATATTTCGAACACGTAGGCAGCTATTCAGACGTTTAAACATATAAACTTAATTTTAAACTCTCGTCGTGGTTTAGCTGCGTGATTGAATTATTTGATAATACATTTCTTCAAACTAATTTTAGTAACTATTCCACCCATTTGTTGTCTACTAAAAGGTACATCATCTATTTTATGATGAGTTTGTTAAAAAGTTCAGCATTTAATAAATTTGTTTTAATTTGCTCTACAGTAAAAAAAGTAAAATTTTTGAACAAACAAAGTTTAATATGTGGGTGACATTCTTAAAATATATGCAACAATTAATTGCCTGAGTAAATTGTAGAAATGTTATGATTTCCAACAGATTTTCGTTTTTCACGGTTATTGAGCCATTAAGTATTTGTTAAATTATAAAATAAATATTTACAAAATTACAATACAACAGAGAAAGAAATGAGCAAATACGAACGTGGTTTCAATTATCTGTTTTTTCCACTAGAAATATTTAACCACAAACTGTATAACTGGAAGAGAGTACATCAGAATAACCTGTACCCGAATGGAATTGTCATAAAAATGATTTTGTTTTCAAATGTTTATAGAAAGAAGGGAATCCATAAAGGTATAGTTTAGGTTTTCATTAGATTTTGCATACCCCCTAAGTTACTGAGAGGAAGCATAATGTTTATTGTATTTCATTAATTTAATTAAAAATCACCATTGTTGAAGACATAAAAGGTTAACCCAGATGAGATATTCTTAATTAAGAAAATAAATTATGCGCACTGATTTAAAAGATGTCGATGATTAAATAATTATCCAATTAAATAGATGCAATTAGAGAAATGCTCATTCATTCTGTAATACAGGAGACGAGTGCTGCTGTCTGGCGGGGGAAGTTGTTTCTATTTAATAGATAGAGTGCCGAGTACTCATTTAGATGTACGACATAGTGCACTCATGTCAGACAAATCTAGAAACACTTTTTGACTTAAATACAATGTTTTTTATAAACATCAAAGGTTTTCCTACGTTTGAGCAGAGTTTTTTGTAAATATTACAGTTTATTTGATTAACTAAACATTTTGTATGGGATCTTTGTGAGAATATAACGTATCAAATTATTAGGATATTTTACGATAATTTTGAAAAAAATTACTTACTTAAAATTAATTAAGCATCGTTTGTTTTTGATATTAGTATGATTGATTTGTGAGATTCGTTTTAAGATGAATTTTTTTTTATTCAAACGTATTATAATATAGTAATATAAAACCAAAAACTTAATATAAACTTATTATGTTATAAAACTGGTCCACAACATTATAAAATCCATTTGTTGCAGTTTTGCTATGTATTACCATAGCAACCAATTGTACACAATATGTTAAAATCAGGTAACATAATAATAATAATTTACTCTCCTCCAACTAGTTACACTTAAACTGAATAGGGTTATATTTACTGGGTAATATCTAACCATCAGTTCAAGTTAGTTTATGATCAAAAAGTAATAATGTAAACTCAAAATAAAATAAAACTATATAAAAAATTAACAATAAAACATAAATAAATACAAAATAATTAATCTAGCTTTGAAACTTCACTTATAAAGTAATTCTGCTACCCTGCGGTGGTATATCTTAATTAATAGGACACTTTATACACACCATATTATGGTATTTTTTAGAAGAGGACCGCCGTGAATGTTGAATGCAGGGGAACTAAAGACTACAGACTATAAATTAGAACTTCATGATATTTTTTAAAATGTTATACCTACTTTACTATACAATGGTATACCATTAAAAAAATAACCTGAAGTTATTACTTGTTTTAGAACTACGTCTAAGTACGTCTTAGGTGGGACATGATTTTGTACTGGCTTTCAGAAGATTAAACAAAGTAATATGTGTTATTCTAATCCAGGATGGAACAAAGTTAGTGTGAAACTTTTTATGTGGATAAAGTAGACTGTAGTAAAACTGTTTACTTAAAAATTTCCTATTCGAAAAATTATGAACAAAAGAGGTACTTTTTCATATTTTTCGAAATTTTGTACTTTTATAGATAATTTCTAATTTTCTCAGCATATAAGAACTCGCATTGATATTGTAATTACATATTCGAATTCCCCATAAAATTTTCAATAAAAATAACTACATCTTACATATATAAAAGGCAAAGCCCTGGCTGACTCACTCATCACTAATTCTCCAACTCCCCATGTAGGTAGAGAGCTGAAATTTGGCATGTGTATACGTTGTGATGTAAATAGGAAAACTAAAGAAATTTAATTTTCATATTCATATGTTTAGGGGTAGTTTTGGAGGTTTAGGGGTAGTTTTGACTGATCACAGTTTCTCAAAAACCACACCATCTAGGAATTTTAAATTTGGTACACATAGGCACTAGAGAGACACTAAGAACGGATTTTTTAAATATTTGACCTATAAGGGTTGAAACACACCCTAAAACAATAAATATTGTTTGTTATATATCTCAAAAACCTTACCTCCTAGGAATGTGAAATTTGGTACATGTATTTGCCACAGGAGCAAGAGACGAACTAAGAAATGATTTTAAAATATTTCGCCTACAAGGGTTGAAACAACCCTAAAAACAATTAATATTGTTTGATATATATCTCAAAAACCTTACCTCCTAAGAATGTGAAATTTGGTAAACGTATTTGTCATAGAGCCGCACTAAAAAGAATTTTTCAATAATTGGCCTGTAATTATTAATAATTTTGACTTAATTATTTGTTTGAAACGACGGTTGAAAGTTATAAAAAGTAATTTTTATAAAATCATAATTTTTTTTAAACACTCAAAAAACTATCTATTTTATTTGAGAACATGGCAAATATTGTTAATAACTTTGCCATTTAAGTAGCTTTAAAAAAATGTACTACACTTTGGGGTTTAGTTGTAATTTAGTTGAAATAATAAAGATTAACTGAAGAATAGTAAGAATTTTAATAAGAGCATTATTGAATACCAAGCTCATATCAGGTAATCGGACACAATCAGCTGACTCAGCGATCGTATGGTTATTCTATTGTTGTACAGGTGTATTTTATTTTAGCTGCAATTGTTTACTCATACATTTAGTGTCTACTTTATCCACATAAAAAGTTTAACACTAACTTTGTTCCACCCTGTATATACTAGTTAACAGTTTCGTTAGTTTTTATATAACATTTATTTTAAGTCAAAAAAGACCCCACCCATAATTAAGTCCTAAAATCTAAATCTAAATCCACATACGCATAATTGCTTAGATAAAATAATTCATATGCACATAGATATTACAGATAGCACATAATAATATAGTATCGTCGCGCTAAAAATGCAAGTTCTCTGATAGTAATATTTATTTTTCATAATTAATTAATTATATTTATAAACATCATGATATAAGTATTCACGTTTTTTTACCAGGTCAAATTAGTATACGTGGATTTCGTAATTTTAAAAGATGTAATATTATGTATATTTTCTTTAAAAAATAGTTATTTTTTATTTGTTTAGTTCTAAAGGATGATTTCCTTCGCTAAACCTATCAAACAGTGCACTAAATGAAACAACCCGCCCACACAGCCTTGTTACGTGTGTGTTAAGTGAAACATATTTATTTAGACAATGATGTTGATATTTATTTGTGAGACTATTGTTTTTATCATTTACAGTTTAGTTGTATGACCAAGATTTAAATTCCGTCAAATCTGAAATAGTTTTGAACCCATACTTTTACCCAACTGCACGCTGTGTTGCCTTATTCTGACAAAGTTAACTTAAAACATATTACTCAGAGAAGCGATAAGAACTAACCTCCCGGGCGACAGATCCTCCTTAGACACCACCCTCGATCTCGCTGCTAACTCCAAAGCTTCCCGCTCTCTCTGTTTGACCCTGTTGATGTCCTCATCGCTGTGACTGGTCAGTCCGAACCCTGCGGTCGTATGGTAAGGATAGAAGCAGGACTGGAGTTCCTTTCCTCGAACTGCTCGCATGACCACTTGGCCTGAATTGAATCTGAAATCACGGTCATTTACAAGTGAATTGTCTTTCAACGGAATTGATGCTGTATGTAAATAAAAAGTGCGTCAGCCTCCCGCGCGTTAAAGTGAAACTTCTTAGGTTCTAGAAACAGTTGATGGTATGCATTTGTTGAAGATTTTATGATTTCAGAATTAGGAAATGGTTATGTGGAATTGAATTGAAGAAAATCTCTCTTAATTTTGAAATATTTCTTTAATTCATAAATTTCGATTAATTCATTTCACTGCATTTACAATATTTTTGAATAAGTTATTTGATTTAAGTATTCTTAGGATTAAAATGTATGATCTGCTGTTTTAGTTTCCAAAAAGTATTTCATGTCTTTGAGTAAAATATTAAATTATAGACTCTGTACATTTACCAGTTGAAAATCCTTAACGACATAGATTCAGTTAGTTTACAGTAGTTTGTTGTTTGTAGGCCTAAGTAGGTTTTTTCAAGAACGAAGTAAACACAAAGAATTAAAAACAATAAACAACGAAACAACTTACAACATGATTCATTTTGTGTCTTGCCTTACTGGACTGGATATATTTACATAAATACCTGTTTTCCTTGTACTTCTCGCAGTCCTATTGTGATCACTCTCTATACGGTGAAGATCGCTTTGCCTATTTTTCAGGCATTTTCAAATCGTTTATATACACAAACGGTACCAGGAACTGGCACATACTTTCTCACAAACATATTTAAATTATTAAACAGATTCACTGTGCCTTGTATGGTGGGGTAGGAGAGGTACTTTTTTATTAAAGTAGAAGATTAACTAATACAATATTATTATTATTATTATCTAGAGATAAAACTATCTGATCGATTTCGAACAAATTTGCACCACACACGTCAATTAGGCCTGTACAGATGCATGAAAAAAGATTTTGGAAAACTTTGAAAAACAACCCCCTTTATGGCCAAAAAACCCCCAAAAATCTGTTATTATTATTATTATTAGCTAAACGAGAATTTTTAGAAAGACGCGGTTTTTTGCATATGGTAGGGTACATTAAAGGCTACAAATAAGCCAAATTTTATCAACATCGTTACAGCCCATTTTTTATAAAAAAATTATAATTGATTTTTTGGGGTTTTTTTTTGCCAAAAATGGGTTGTTTTTCAAAAATTTTCAAAACCGTTTTTCGTGCATCTGTACAGGGCCTACTTCTTGACATATCTGGTGCAAATTTGTTTGAAATCGATCGAATAGTTTTCGCTCTAGCTTTTTACACATACATAATACATACAGACATACATACATACAGACATACATACATACATACAGACATACATACATACAGACATACAGACAGACATTTTGTAAAAACCACTTATTTGGACTCAGAGGGTCCGAAAACGGATATTTCCACAAAAATCTCAACATTGATTTTTTGCGATCACTATACTTTCTCTATACTATAGTATAGTGAGAAAGTAAAAATCAGTGTTCGTCCATTAGGTTTAACACAAATTAAATAAATATTAAAACGTATGGTATATTACGCAAGAGTCTACTGGTTCCCTATGCTACGTATTAACACAGCGCGCGTGGAACATAATTCTCCTTCTCTTTCTTCTGAACTACCGTTTGGAGTAGGAGAATGGAAACAGTTTAAATTCTCGTGCCTGTCAGTCCTGCCCATGCTACATTTACACTCAGTACGCACTGCGCATGCGTGTAGAGTGGGTATTAATCATTTTACAAAGAGCGCAGTAAAGATTCTCCTATTGTTGAATTCGTAGAAGTGGAAGCGTTTCACTATTCGTCTGATACAGGCCAATTTGCCCTACCTCACCTAAAGAAGTTTCACTTAACATATTCAATAAGATATATTATTTTAAATGACATCAGTTAGTTTATCATCTCATACTTACTTGTTGGGTTCGAACTGATACTGCGGTCGGCGCATGACCAGTAACCTCGGCAGGATGTGTATGAAGACTCTCTTGACCCAAGGTGCCATCCTGTGCGTCTGTGGAGACCGGAAGTGTACGTTGAGGACCACCACCGTCACACATATACTGCAAACATACATAAGTAATGTTAAACTGTTGCAGCCTGCAGAAGTTACATTGGTGTATGAGTGAGAGAGAAAATAATCTAGCATACTATTTCTAATAACACCAACTCTTGGTAAACGTAATTTTTGTAGCTTTCTAAACTTAATAAAAGACTTAGTACAAAAAATCTAACACAATATAGTACTCGTCAAACATAAAAGAACTACCTTTGGCCTAACGAATACTATTATTTCTTATTGATGTTTTTAGAAACTACAGAGATTCTGCGCATGCGCACTATGTCTGTAAGGCAGCTGCTCAGCGTTCTCTCATTCACCTACAAAACTAAATATACCAATTAGAAAGAGCCCAGTTACTTTTGCTTTAGTATAAAAACAAAATGCAGATATTCAGGAAATAGTAATCAATTTGGACAGTTCAAAATGTAGTAACAATATTAATGTTGGCTACTTAAATATACTCCTTAATAACGGAATTACAAGAGAATGGTATTGAGAACATTTCGTTCGTGCTCCGCACACTTCCAATAAGGCCAAATCTGTTTTAGCACATTTTTGAAACGGTTTAGTTTGCAGACAGTCTTGGTCTCCAAATTCTCCTGATTTTATCCCTACGGACTTCTGACTTTAGATATCTGAATGACAGGGTTTATCTTACACAACTAAAAATGTTTCAAGAAATAGACAAAACTATTAATTATTGAAAAAGTAGCAGCAGTCTAGAAAACTTAATTGGTGCCTCACTAGCTGTGCACGAAGATGCTCTATCAGCAGAGTGGTGGCCATAGGAACCTTTAGTTTGATTTTTAAATAAGGAATGATTTTGACAAATCTTACTTTTTTTAAATAGCATATAACATAGATTCAAATAATAAAATGATTAAAAAATAAATTATCTGTAGTAAATTAAATGTAATACGTACTTAAAAAAAAATACATAGCATATATTATATTGACATTAAATAATTTTTTTCTAAAAATACAAACACAGAACACAATTATCACAAAAATTCGTTTAATTACTAAACAAGTTTCAACGAAAAAGTCGTCATCTTCAGAGACATTTGAGAATATTCAATACAACTAAATTATATGAAAAAATAAACTGTAATTATAAACAATGTAATTTTTGTAGCAGTCATCAATCATTAAAAGACAATATTTTTATTTTGATATGTAATAATGTATATAATTACAAAATTTTAACAAATAGGCCTACAGCTTTATGATCCTTACAATTTTATTGTACACATTTACCGAGTTAAAAATCACCATCAGCATAGTTAGGTAGCCTAGATAAAGTTTGTTGTTTTAAAATAGTATTTTCATAAATGATGTATTTCTGATGTGTACCTAACTAATCTGTCTGATTTTTCACGGGGCTTACTAGTACAGTAAATAAAAGCCAATGTACTTTTTAACTAATTAAAAACTTCTGATTTGTATGATTAAACGTTGTAAATCCACGATTTAAATCTATTCAGTATTATTAAATAAAAGTTAAAATTTTGTTGTTCCATTTTCTAACCTAACCTAACACACACTTCAGATGAAGATGTCAACTTTAATTTCTTATTAAAAGAAGAGGGTTGAAGGTTCGTGGTAAATCAATTACTGCGCAAAAAGTCTTTATATTATCTAAAATGCAGTCAAGGCATCAGTAATGTATAACAATGAGGGAATGCACGATGCCTTGACTCCTAAAATATATTATAACTTTGATTCTGACTGTATTCCACATTTGCATGTGGGTAAACTAAACCCCTAACTTTGTTTGTTTAACTGAGTTATGACAAAGGGAAAACAAAGATTACAAAGTTTTGAGGTTTGGTTTATTGTCGTAACTTGCAAGTTGAGGCTTCTACATCACTTGATAATGCAAGCTAATGGGGTGTAAGAATTTAACTTCATCTAAGTGGAAAACATTTTTTCCCTTTTAATCGATCTTTTTAAATCCCACTAACCTCATTAGTCGACGATGTTCGACTTAGTCGAGGGTCCTCAAAGCGCCCAATACTTCAGAATGCACTTACGTGCAGTTGCAATCTTTTTTATTTTCCCCTAAGTTAATGAGGGGTTTTAAAGTCCCAATTTTAAATGTTAACTTTTTTTTATGACGAAGGGAAATTTTCTTTTGTGGTTTAAGGTTGATAATACTGTACTGCTTATTCTCCTCAAAACCAGTACTAAGAGGGTCTTCTCTGTACGTGTGTGAGGTTGGCATCTGATTTATTTTCTATCGTATTCTCCTAACTAATTAGTCATTTTGAGATAGCCTATTACTTTAAATGAGCAATTATTGTATCTTTGTATCTCGAAAACGGCTCTAACGAATTCAAATAAATTTTGTATTTAGGTGTAGTTTTGATTTTTAAGTACACCCATATTTGCAAGGCCACGTCTTCATTAGCCTTAAGTGCAAAACAGCAGGACGTTAAACACAAAAAAAAAATTTGAAAGGCCACGTTGCTTATTATTACTATCTTGTTTGAGATTAGTTAACGACGTAATGGTTTTACCACTCAAGGGAAAGTTTATATCGTAGACAGTTATTTTTGCTCAAACGGAACAGGTCGTTCCGGTGGTCCTAGTTTGATGCGAATTGCTGTAGAGTTTCAGGAACGATTTAAAAAAACAGCCGGGAACTAATGGCTTAATGAAAAGTGTCGTTACTAGTTTCGGGTAGTGTTTTGACTCAGCGTAAAGAGTGTATAAGCAACATGTTCGAAGTTCTTCAACAACGCCACGATAGTTGCCAAAAACTTAACGGAGGGCATATAGAACATGTGTGTGTTACAAACTTAAGTTTCCAGATTCCTTTTACTTTGTATATTTTTAAAAATAAAACATTACAAATTATTACAATGTTTATTTTGTGACATACTGTATCAGCAACAAAATACATTTTTTCTTTTCTTTATGTATTTACTTTAGCATTACTCAGACTTCTCAAGACTGAAGAAAAGGCAACACAGAAACTGTAATGAAAGTTACTTAACTCGAAACTGACGAGTTCTTAACTGTAGCGAAACTAAACAAAGGGTTATTCTGTTACATTTCGCTGTTCTTTTAAACGACAACAAATAAAGTTGAAAATGAGTAAAAAAGACAAGAAAGAATAGGATGAAAACGTAGTCAAATAACCTAACAAACCAAAATAAAAATATTTACGAATAAGAAGAAAAACAAATAGCCTACATAATCTAAAGGATCAAATGCTAAAGAAAGACAAAACATTAAAGCAAATGTAAGCGAGATGAACAATAAATATCAAATTAAAAATAACAAAGAAAAAGACAAATATTAAAGATATTTGCAATATTTTTTTTACAAAATTTATACTGCAACAACTCGCATGGTTACGCTAAACTAAAACTTTTAAATACAACTCTGTAGTACACATTCGACGTTATTTTGCCAATAGACTAATTAGTTTTGAAGCCCACTAATGCACTTAATAATGCTAATTGCCATGTGTACAGAGCGCATTACATACTGGTTTTATACAACGCTACCTGTACTGGGGTATTGTAACCAAACATTCATCAATGGTCGAAAAACCAAACCCTTGCTAAACTCAATTAATAATTTTTGTTACGGATAAAAGTTAAAGTTAGTGCAATTAGAAGGGAGTATTTTACTGGATTATGCAAGCAGTTGTGTTAAGGCTTCTCTAACTTAAGGACGTGCTTTAATGATTTAGTTAGTCATTACCGACGTGAAGTTTTAAAATTGTTTACAGCATACTAAATAAACATTTTTTGAAAAATGGACTGGTTTTCTTGTATATTTTTGGTGGGTAAATCTTCTTCTTGGCATCCCTGAAAGATTTCGCTACCTGTGATATCACCAACGTGCTCCAAATAACACCTTACGTAAAAGGATATTAACAAAACGAAATTATAAAAGAGAAAGCCGTACAATGTTTACCAGTTTCAGTAATACGGCATACTTTGTTGTTTTACAAAGGCAAAGGCGTCAAATTAAAGTAGCCAATAATCCAAGGCAACGTCGTTGATCCGTATTTCCTGATGATCCGGACCAGATTTGAAGAATTACTTTTGTATGAACTCCCAACGAATTCCGCAAAGAGACATTGCAGCGAGCAGTTTCACATTTTTACAACGACATACTGGCACATTGCCAATCCGTTGAGGGGAAGCAATTGAAGCATTTCCTGTGAAATGGTACGTCATTACAACAGTGACTGCTTCAAAATTTTAGTGGACAAAGACGTTTGTTTGGTCGCAGTCTAATAAAATTACATTTGATAATTTTGCTTTTGGTTTATTGACCACCATTTTAAGTAGGATTCAGATTAAAACCTCTAGTTTGCGTTGTTCGTTTTCTTTTATTATTACCTCTAAAATAAAAGGTTACACAAAAGGGGTCTACATATACAAATTTTTAATTTTGGATATGGGGGCAAAGGTGCCCTATACATAAAAAATGTAATTGTGTGCTTAAGACCACACAACCTATGAAATGAGGAAGCACAATGTCCATTTTTTAATACAACATAAAAAATTAGAAGTATGATGTCAATTTTGTACACAACTTACGAAATAAGGAAGCACAATGTCAATTGCAGAGGTATTGCCAATTGAACTATACATTGTGTTAACATTAACATATTAAGCCTATGACGTTGCTTATATATCCAACTCAAATATACTAAACTAGCAATGCGTTCGTGGCCTAAACGGCTAAGGCGTAAGTCCGTGGTGCTGGACTCTGTTGGTTCGAATCTCGGCAAGACCCAAAACTTTTTTCAAACCGACGGAATAGAGCGTTTCATAAAATGCATGAGAAAATGCGTGACGGTCGTTTGACACAGCGTGACGGAATAATAGAGCGTGACGAAAAAAGTGTGACGGTAAAATCCGATTCACCCCCTGCAACAAGAAAACTATATATTCTGCTATACAAAAATGTATACGAATTTTTTGGATGTGGTGCTCCTCTTCAAAAACGTTAGTTTATATGCATTACACACATTTTTCGAAATTGGCAAACTCACTAAACAGTTAGAGAGGTGTCTCCAGACTACTAATTAACCCTGTATACTGATTCACCCACACCACTTCGAAGCCGTCTCTTATTTGTATGATACAGAACTTTACTATATAGTAGTGGCTTTACTTATAAACAAAGGGTAACTAAACTACTCAAAACATTTAGGTAGATTATGTGTTTTAGAACAAAATTTTAACTACCAATACATCAACTTCCTGAAATCACTTTGTAGAATTGTTCCTTAGATAAAATATTATAAGTTCCATTAATCCTATAAGCTTAGGTGAATGACTGCTAGATATTGTAAAAAGCGTCAGGCACTTTTTTACTGCTTGTACGTATTATCACTTAAACATCTATAGAATGTATACCATTCAAGTAAAGAGTTCACTATTATACATTATATTGTTCCTGAAAGTCTATCACATGGACTTACGCCTTAGCCAGATAGGCCACGAACTCATTGCTAGTTTAGTATAATTTGAGTTGGGTATATAAGTAAAACAGATTATCCTACGTCATAGACTTAACCCGATAATGTTAACACAATGTATAGTTTAATTGGTAATAATACCTATCTCTGAAATGAACATTGTGCTTCCTCATTTCGTAAGTTGTGTTAAAAAAGTTTACACTTCTGCCGTGTGGTCTTGAACACACAATTTACATTTTTTATGTGCATTTGTATCAATCCACATCTTCTTGTATTCTTGTTTTTAATATAAAACTCCATTCGTTTTATATTTTTCCCTCTTTTTTCATCTGTTTGTCTTTTCTTTTTACGTTCTTTGTCTCTTTCAATTCCTTCCTAATGTATTTAATTTTCTACTTTTGTTCTTCGTAGTGCTTTTCTCTTTCCAGTTTCAATGGACTTAATAATGGCTTATTGTCACAAAACGCCTGTTATCCCATACACAAACAATCGATATCACAGCCCCTCAGTCCTATACCGAGAACATAGTGAAACGCAACCCAAACAGTTTCAAATCTCTTCAGCATCAACAAGTAGATTTACAGAGACCCACCCTTCCAACATAATCATGGTTCTGCGGTGGAGAGAGGGTGCAATCAAAACCTCCCTAAATCCTAATCGCATCCAAAACCTTGGAGCAATTGCATCTCTTTTGAGGGTCATAACCCATACATTGTAAAAAATAGTTCACACTTTGTTTACATTAAAATACGCTCTTAAGAGTAACTTGTTTTCAACCACTATGCAAATATCAAGCTACAATAAATTACCAATTTATTGCTGACATTATCTTTGGTCGAATTGAACACTGACGCTTTATTTGATACGATGCGGTATAGTGTATGGCCTGGAACACACAAGGAGTTCTCGTCCGCCACGGATTATTTGCCGTCACCATCATATCAACAATGGCGTGAAGGAGAGTATTAGAGCATATACATTGGTCGGAAAAATAAACGATCGGTTTATTCACCGCCGACGGTAGCTGTGCAGCCGCTCGCTGCCACTCAATCGACGGATTTTCCACCGTCTCCGCCGAAACAGTGGCGAACGTGACCAAATGCACGCCAATTTCCCTGATTTTAGTATTATTTTCGTAGAATACTATCCTTCAGCCGCGTGTAAAAACCGACATTCTTAAATAATTGAAAAATGTTTCTTCTAGTTCCGCAAATCATGAAACACAGTGTAAATATTAAAATTTGTTTATTACCTTATATATGGTCCGTCAAAATCCTTGTTTGTTTGTTTTTTTTTTATATTACCGGTTTCGAAATTGCTATGATGTCATCGTCAGCTATTAAAACACAGTCATAATAAATAAATACACGTAACATATATTATAAAAACACTTAAACAAAAACAATATACAAGTTTTTAACCAAGATAACTCTGCCACTTGTATACTTTTCTTAGCAGATAAATAATTATTGTTTATTCTAACTTGTATGTACTTAGGTAAGATGTTTTCTCTTAAGCAAGCCTTGTTAAATTTAATGTTTCGACATGTGATAAGTATTCTCATCTTTAAACTTCTGTATTTATAGGCTAGCTTAGCTTGACATGCTTCTAATTTAAACATTTTTGTACTTCTAGCCTCCAGGATTGTATATACATATACAACATATACATGTATATATACATGTACATATACATATACAATATAAAATATATATAGCCTCCATGATATATATACAATCCTGAAGGCTAGAAGTCCAAAAATGTTTACAGTGTAAATGCTCTAAAATCTTCTCTTCTTTTATTTATTGATTGGGTGGACCCAAATAAGTGTTTGTTTCTGCTTCCTTTTCAATCGGCGATGGAATAACAATAAAGCGAGAGTTGCTGTCAGTTAATATCAATAAAACAATAAAAGAAATAATATATGACATAACACACTTCGTGATTGATGAACTAGATAGACATTTCAGTTTAATGAATCCCAATGAGAATTTTAGACGGCGTCGGGAATTTAACCGCGTGCACACTTTAGATTTTATGAACGGTAACTAATCCGCAGCCGACAAAAAAACGCCGTGTGTGTTCCAGGCCTATAGGGTTAGAGGCAGCGCACGGAAGGATTTGGCGGGAGATGAGGCAGGGTTGCTATTCTAAATTATTTTAAAATGGGCATGAAAATTATAAGTGGAAAAGTATACATACCTATATAAATTTAAAGTACTTTTAGGAAGCCTAAAACTTGTTATTTTGCATCTTAATTTAAAAAAAATGTTCATACCACTCTTCCTCCCAGTTGTTATAACCTCCCCCCCCCCCCATACGGTCGTTCTGGTTACGCTTTTGCCCCAATGTACCTAGTACTTACAAATAATCGTTTAATTTGAAAGTACATTAATATGTTTCTAATTGGAAAAAATTCAAAGAGAAAACCAAATATTATTTCATTTTTGGAGCTGCGTATCTTATATGGAAAACGGAACTCTCTAGACTAGTCTGTCTGTCTATCTGTCTCTCACAGACCAATTTCTCCGGAAGTAGTAAAGGGTAAATAGTCAAATTCTAAGTAACTATAAAGCGTGGTAACGCGCATGCTCACAGCAAAATTCAGATCATCCTGTATTGCGAACTTTGGGCGACCAACATTGGTACCTCATTAACAACTTCAAAATTTCGTAACAGTTTCAAATTGCATTTGATTGATGTATAAGTTCTTCTTAATATTGATACTCTTCGTAACTTTTTCGAGTTAACTCACTTTTTGGGTGTTTTCAACAGAAATCACTATTTACGAAAACAAATTACAAATTAATTCAATATTTTCATTTTATAATTAGTACCAGGAGACCGAGCTAAAGCTCGATTATAAGCAGGGTTATGATTTCAATAATAAATATTGGATTATTGAGTTTTGAGGTTAGGTCTATAACATTAAACAACTAAATAAAGGGTATATACAACATTAGGCTTACCTGTAATAAAAATACAGTTTAAAGGATTAACCATAATCTCAACGCTATGCCTCAGAAATAAGTCAGGCCTAAATTAAAGTTTAATATTTCAATATCGATTAAGACCTAGGGCCTAGTTCGCTCACGTCAATAACTATTATTGCAAATTTCCGTGAACATCGTTTAGGTTAGGCCTATAACATTAAACAACTAAATAAAGGGAATGTTTATTTAGCAGAAGTATTCGTTGCCATGGTAACTATAAATAGATACAACATTAGGCTTACCTCTAATAAAATTCAGTTTAAAAGAAAACAGATGATTATTGTAATGGCTTTGAAAACATTTGCATCAGCTGTGCTTCGTTTAAAAGAAAACAGATGATTATTGTAATGACATTGAAAACATTTGCATCAGCTGAGCTTTGTATTGTTTAAAATGGACAAATTTCACTTTTTAATTTAATAAAAAGACGTAGAAAACGAATTTTCCCAGACTGGTGACCATTTCCAATCGATTTCTCGTGGCCAAAAGCCCCATATAAAATCAAAAAATCAAAAATCCTTAGACGGAGATTCCAGATCCATTTAGCAGACAGACAATTATCTCTCGCTTTAGAAGATAAGATACAATTTTTATTTACTTTTTTAATGTATCTTTTATCTGTTAATTATAAATTAATTACTAATAATTATAAATTTTTTCACTATTAATAATTTTAATATGAATTTAACGTAAAAAACGCGTACGAAATTTTCACAATAAAACTTTAACAGAATGTTCCAAACTGAATTCAAATTTTATTTATTTAAATAAACTTATAAACATCACTGTGTTATATTACAACATTGTTATATTACACCCTTGTTATATTGCACCCTTGTTATAATACACCCTTGTTATAATACACCCTTGTTATATTACACCCTTGTTATAATACACCCTTGTTATATTACACCCTTGTTATATTACACCCTTGTTATATTACACCCTTGTTATATTACACGCTTGTTATATTACACGCTTGTTATATTACACCCTTGTTATATTACACCCTTGTTATAATACACAATACATCTTCTTTTGAAGCTAACAACAGTTTAGTATGCTGTGGCGTTATATTATTATTTTTTTTAAATATGTGCTCTCTTGATATTTGTTTAAAATATACTACTAATCCTAGCCAGTTAACCTCCCTATTCAACATTTGTTTTATCACTCCCAAAAGTGGCACAAAAGCCCATACTATTCATTGTAGCAATTCATACGCTTTGTACGATTCAATATATCGTAAATAGGTTTTGGTACTCCAGACCGGGTGATTATTTAGGTTTTAGGGAGGATCTAGTTTTATGGTAATAATATTCAAAAATGATATCGTAAGCTCCTACATAATTGAATTTAGTTCTATAGTAGGTAGAGTGTCGGATACTTGAGCGTGTGTAGCCAGTCAGAGAGCAGCGTCCATTGGTCGAGGGGCGTGGCTTATTTCGTCACGTGACCAAATGCTGCTCTCTGATTGGCTACACGCTCAAGTATCCGACTCTCTACTTAGTTAATATAAGATTGTAATATGTGGTAATAATCTTACCTTATCGAGACTAATATCATAGCAAATATAAGATATTTCCCCAGGAGAGGGACTACAAGAGATGTTGGTGGGATGATCTCGACGACCAGAAGGAAGAACACGTGGAGACTAATCAGAATTGATATTGATAGTGTCACCTGAAACAAATGTCAACATTAACAAAGGTCTTATCATTATAAGAGTTGTGGTTTTATACATTCGGCCAAACTTATTTGAAATATAAAATTCCCTCTATTAGCGAACCACTACAAAATTCAATAGCATTTCTTGAGGTTATTTTTTCAAAATT
The DNA here is from genome assembly GCA_018207615.1 of Philaenus spumarius. Taxonomy (NCBI): domain Eukaryota; kingdom Metazoa; phylum Arthropoda; class Insecta; order Hemiptera; family Aphrophoridae; genus Philaenus; species Philaenus spumarius. The sequence continues at coordinate 57,129 of JAGFPH010003554.1, read as the reverse complement.
TTATAACACGCGAAAAGAATTTTCATTTTTGAATGTTACTACACCATAAAATAACATTCTCTAACACTTTATGGTTCTAGTGTAGGTAAAACGTAATGGATTTTGTTTGTTTTGTTCCATTACTAACGAAATTTTCCATTCTTTTTACAATATCTATATCACCCTGATCACCTCCCTTATTTACGCCACTGAACTGTATCCTGGGTATATTGTAATGCCCAAACCTAAACAGAAATTTGAATGTGTCCGAGTATGGAGATGTCTTACATTATACTATTAAAAATGAGTTGAGGAAACAGAACGTCACATTGTCTTGCAAGACCTCCAACAGACTAGAAAGATTAGTGGAACGTAGAATGAATGGCAAAAAGAAGAATGATTTCCAACAAACAGGAATTTATAAAATCAGGTGTTCGGACTTACATTTTTTTACATCGGACAAACGGGTCGGTCATTTAAAACTAGATTTCGCGAACATATCCCTAGAAAGTCGCAGTTAACACAAAAATCTAAGTTTGCCGAGCACCTCATACAAAATTGTCACAACTTTGTAGATATCAATACTAATATGGATGTTTTACACAAATGCCGAAAGTCTCCTTTTATGTCGAGTTTGGAGGAAATTCTCATATAAAACGCATTTAAATACCATAATGACAACACCTTTAATGAGAAGTTAAAGTATAATTCTAACGTGTTGTTCAATGCTATTAATCTTATAAGTACAAAGAACCTATACTTACTGAGGAGTAAGATAAGCAACCAACAGGTGGGGGCCCAGGGTAGAGGGTAGCAATCAAGTCAAGGAACGAGGAAGTTAGTTCCGTACGACCGGCTGGCCAGCATGCTTGAAGTACTGTGTGTCATGTGTTATTTATTTATTAATGTTGGACATGTATTTTTTTATTTAATGTTAGGTGTGCTTTTTGTTATTCGTGTTTCTTATTACTTTGGAATTATAGTCTACCGAAACTGGTCGTCGCCAAAAAAAAAAGGATACAGATCTGTTGACGGTACTTAAGGTATGTAACCTAGTTTAATAATTTAATTTTGTTACTACATCAAACAATCCAAATTATTATCCAAATAGATTACCGGTTTCGACTGTTATACTGTCATCTTCAGATTCATGAAAAACATGAAGTTATTCAGCCTTGCTATGGGACATCTCATATTTATTGCCTCATTTTACATGATATAAACACTTAATTAAAATTATTAGAAAAATAAATTAGATAATACCAAATTAAATTTAAAAACGTCAACAAACTCAAAATGATACAATCACATTAACCGTCTCCAATCGAATAGTTGCGTTAACTATTCAAAAACTGATATCGGCGTCGGCGCACTGGAGTCAAATTTACATGTCGGGTGGTCACATAATGAACTTAAAGAAGACGACGCCTTAGCAAGGCTGAATAACTTCATGTCTGTCATGGATCTGAAGATGACAGTAAAACCGTCAAAACCAATAATCTATACGGAGGGAAAAAATAATGTAATGAAAGTATAACTTATTTACAATAATATACAAACCAGTAGGCTACAAATACGTCTAACATAATATTTATAATGCATAATTTAATTTAACTACACCAAACATCACTTTTCTGCTATTTAGAATTGTTCTACATGTAATAATAAACGGTACCAGGAACTAGCACGTACTTTCTCACAAACATTTTTAAATTACTAAACATATTCACTGTGACTTCATAATTGTAGGTGGGGTAGGAGAGGTGATTTATTAAAGTAGGAGATTAACTAATAATTATTATTAATATTACCTAAAGAGAAAACTATTGGATCGATTTCGAACAAATTGGCACCAAACATGTCAATTAGGCTTGTATAGATGCATGAAAAAAAGTTTTGAAAATTTTTGAAAAACAACCCCCTTTACGGCTAAAAAACTCCCAAAACCTGTTATTATTATTAGCTAAACGAGAATTTTTAGAAAGATGCGGTTTTTTGCATATGGTATGGTACATTAAAGAATTAAAGACTACAAATAAGCCAAATTTTATCAAAATCGTTAAAGCCGTTTTTTTACAAAATAAAAATTACAGATTTTTTTAGGGGTTTTGACAAAAAAGTGGGTTGTTTTTCAAAATTGTTCAAAATCGTTTTTTGTGCATCTATACAGGCCTACTTGACATGTCTGGTGCAAATTTGTTTGAAATCGATCGAATAGTTTTCGCTCTAGCTTTGTATACATACAGACATACATACAGACAGACATTTTGTAAAAACCACTTTTTTGGACTCAGGGGGTCCCAAAACGGATATTTCCACAAAAATCTCAACATCGATTTTTTTGCGATCATTATACTTTCTCTATGTTATAGTATAGTGAGAAAGTAAAAGCAAGTTTATGAAACGTTTAACCTCAAAATGTAAAATAAAGAGACAAGAAATATGTGTCAGAACAGTTTTCCCAATGTACTTACTTTTTCACCGCTATCAGACGGTAGATAGAAGGTTAGCACAGTCAGAAAGGATATCCCCATACAAGGTATAATAATGTTGACCGTGTAGAATAACGTCTTCCGACGCATCGTGATGTTAAACGTGATGTCAAGGTAGGGCTCATCGCAACACGTATAGAACCTCTCGTTCCTAAAAACAAACAATCATGGTTACAGTTCACTTACTGGTAAGTTGATTTACATTGTATTCACTCATCATTCTCCATACATTACACAATTGTCTAGTATTGCTGGAATAGTAAAAAAAAACTCTTATAAGCTAGAGATTTGATATTTATATTGTATTTAGCCACTGTAATAACATACTAAAAGTCCTAGCAAAAAAAACCTGTACTACGGCCGCCATCTTCGAAAATGGCGTCCAAAAACCAGTTTTCCCCCCATAACTCAAAAACTACTCGTCCTATAAAAAGTTTTACATAAAAAATGTTTGCTACAAAAAGAGCTACAACTTTCGCATTTAGCAATTTTCAATAAAATTAACCCTCTAGCCATAAAATGCAATATTTGGAAAACAATTTTGACAATTTGTAAAAAACTCATTAATTACCATTAAGGGAAGTCATAAAGAAACGTTTCACAAACTAATTTTTGTTTTAATTTAAAGATTGGAATTTTCTGAACAGATTAATACCAATGACATAACTTTTTTTATTTATATTTTATGTAAATTTTTAAATGTTACACTGCTGTGCCTTCGTTGCATTTCGTTACCAAACTCCTATTGAGTTTACCCATGGGTTGTCTTACTGTGTTGAATTTTTTGGTTTTGAGATTTATATTGGAACCCATGGTGATCTATTAACCTTTTGCACGCTATTCATTTTACAATTGGCTCCTCCACCAGATCCAATTAAAATATGACTGTTTGAAGAAGTATTTTTGTTGGTTTTTGAACGCCATTTTCCAAGATGGCGGCCGTAGCAAGGTTTTTTTTGCGAGGACTTTTAGTATGGTATTGCAGTAGCTAAGTACAACATACATACCAAATCCCTAGCTTATGAGAATTTGTTTAGGTAATGGGGTAATTTTGATTTAAAATAACTACACTAGAAAGCTACTTGTGCACTATGCACTAAAATAAACAGTACTGCACTGAAATTTTAATGGTTTAAAGTGTTTTATTTTTAGAGAAATATATGCTAAAAAGTAAGTTTTAAGTTTTAGACAACTCTTGTAGCGTTATTGCAGATCTTCGATCTTGTTGGTGTAAAGGGTTTGCTGCATGCTTCTAACCTATTTAATTACTTCTACACGAAGCTCCATAAAGGTGGTTCATTTCAGAAGATATTTTCCCTCACCACACTCCTCACATAAACATCAGGTGGTGATACCTCAGAGGAGGGGGGGACTCTGAAACGTTGAAGAATGTTGTCTCTGTAACGTACCTGGTTTACATTAACACCCGTTCTCATTATCATCTTCAATGAAATACGAAACCAGCATGCATCTCTTTGATCCAGCACCTACTGTAATGTGCTTAAACTATGTTATGGTTTCTCTACGACATTGTCAGGACGTTAAATTCCAAGAAAACCAGTTGATTGTTAGCGAATTTCCATAGGAAAAATGAGCTATTGCAGTGGTCCTTATTATAGAACCCAAGGTCGGGAGAAGCAAATGAGCACCGATCATGGTCCCCAGAACACGTTTTCTGTTCTGTTCGCACTCTAGCGGTCGCATTTAAGTCCGATTTGGTTTAAATTTGGTACACATGTTGGTTGTCTACGTCGCTCGGACGAGTTCGTTAGCCAAAAAAATCCAACAATCGGAAACACGTTTTTTCACCAGAAGTAACTATTTTTTAGATTTTTCCTACGAGAATGAATTTTTTTCGAGTTTTTTCTACAAATATAAATGTAGTATGTTATTATGCACGTTTTGCTTTCTTACGCGACCTTTTAGATCGCTTGGTTCCCCCAAAATCGATCGAAACGTAAAATACCATAGACGTACCCGGTTCAAAGCCATGTGGTGGATTCTACCGTGGGGTTGGCGTGTAAAGCACACAATGCTTGGTGTGTTGAAGATACTCCCAATAATTGGAGTGGCGTGTGAAGCACGCAATGCATTGTATATTGAAGATAAACCCAAGATGCGGAATGGCGTGCGAAGCACGCAATGCTTTGTGTAGGGCTATTGAAGATACTCCCAACATGCGGAAAGGCGTGCGAACCATTTTAGCTATTCAGCACCGTCGTGAATAGACCTATTCGCACTTAGCTACCCATACCAACAATTAGCTTGCCAAGAAATATACTTCTTAATCACCTGTTCAACTAACTTCCAGGGGAATACATCCTCAAATAACATTAGGCTTTTAATATTTATTTAAAAGTCATTTATAATACGCATAGAAACATCGGCTATATTACTAGAAACAGAAATATTACTAGATGGGCAAAACATTCATGCGATAGAAAAACCTCTGGAACTTTCCAAATACAAAACTTATCTATATCCCCATATGTTACTATTGATTTACAAGCTGCATCAGGAACATACTAATAATGTACATTCAATCAAATACAGTTTACAAATACATTTTTGCAATAACTTTTAATCGTATTAGCTGAGCAAACGCAGGTGTATTTTTTAGTTGAAATTACAGTACACTTTATCATTTTCTGGTTGAAGATTGCACACCATTATTTTCTAAAATTAAAACAGCTTGGCTGGAATAGAACCTACCTGACTGCAGGCACTTCGAGGATGTCCCACTCGACAGACATATAGAACTCGGACAGGTCCACTCCCACCTCTACAATGTTAGACCCCTGTTTCTCGTCCATATGACGAAGGTCTACCTGTAAACACAATCCTTTACTTTAAGTGACGTCACAATAACACGTGACATGTGTACAGTCGGTTCGTTCCGCTTCACAGCTGATCTGCAAGGTCACAAGGTTGTGGGAATTGTTGTTAGGTGAGTTTATTTGTTGAATATCGTTTAGTTTAGTTTTGTTTGATTTATATTCACCTCTTTAACACTTTGAACAAAGCTTTTTCCCTACGTTTACAAAATGGAGGTAAACTTTAGAAACAATTACTTTACGTGCAATAGTTTAATCCCTGGAGATTTGTTTAGAAGCCGTACGTCTAGTCTGCAGAGATTTATTTGTTTATACATTTATGGGTATTGACGTGGTATAATCAGCGCTATCTGTCTTCTATAGTCCAAAGCACGTTGTTTTTTAGTCATAGCAAACGATTAAATAAAGAATTCAGCCAAAGTGACGTATTAGATTTTCTTCTTGATTAAAATAGTTTGTATTTATGGGATGTGGCAATAATTTTGCAGTAGGATGCATAAGCCACAAGTTCCTAAATAACGAAGAAAGGGGAGATCAACCTTTAGTAGCTACCAAAATTTCAAGTCCAATTGGTACTTTTTGGATGGGGTTGGGGCCCGGTCTTTTCTAGGATGAACTTTTAAACCATTAACTGTTTGTTTTTTTAAATGGTACCAATTTAATAACGTGTATTTAAATGACAAGTTATACATATAGTCTTTACACTCTTTTAATACAGTCAAAGTTCTATTTAACGAAATACACTATCCAGATCAAAAATTCAAGAACGTATTCGTTACTGGAGGCTCCTAACCAATTAATACTGCACATCAATTAAGTTAAAGATAATGACAGCAAATGTGCATACGATATTGCTGTGTTTACTGCGTTGGTATTGGATGCCGGGTTGAACCAACTAATTATTACACATAACTCTTAACTATTATCCTTCATCCGATTGTTTTGACAGTTACACCATCCCATAGGGAATCAAATGGGGATGCAAAAAAGGCGTCTTGACATTTTTTGTTAAAATGTACGGTTTTTAAGTAATTTAGATTTGAAATTTTCAAACAGCCGCCATTTTGAAGCTGAGGATTGGATTTAATAGATTATTTTTCTTGAGATATATCACTGTTAGGTTAAACTTCATGCCAAGTTTGAAGTCAATCAGTCAAACCGTTCTCTAGATAAGAATTATTTTGTAGAAAAAACAAAATGGCGGTTATCTAGAAAACGAAGCGTTTTTTGGTCCGTGTTTATATGAAAATGTTTTCTTATTTTGACCCATAGAACCATTACACGAAGTTTGGCACTTTACTTATGGGATACCCTGTATTCAGTCTTGAATAAATTCAACAGATATAAGCTGTATGCAATTTTAGGTTGTTTTTGCGGTACTGAGTCTGCGTACGTATGCTTGTACGTTAATCCATAAACAAACTAAAATGAGCCCTAAATACACAAATACTGTACTGTGTACTAGAGATTAGTAAATCACAGTACATTACAGGATAAATACTATTTCAGATGAATATAAGTTACACGCCGTACCTTTGTTTTTAATACATTTTCAGTTTTTTCAGCTTTAAAATTTGTATACGGTACTTGGGTACCATACATGAGTTTACAACCGCGAACTATTGTAGCGTGAAATTTCTGGAACGTACGTATACTATACTTTGTCCGAAAAGACGTGCGCTCTAAACCATAAAATTGACCCTCGTTCCCACACGCGCAGACACACTACAAAATCACATTTGTCTAACTGTTAAGTTTACTTAATGTTTACTTTAATTACTGAATTCTTTATATGATTCCTCGCAAAATGAGTCCAAACATGTTGCAATTGTGGCAACTCTAAGCGGTTTTACGGTCAGTAGGTTACAAAATCATAAATGTGACTACTTAAAAATGCTTATTGACATTTTATTTGACAAATATGTTATGCTCGTGTTAGTTTAATAATATTATTTTCTTGATTTATCAGTAATTGTACAGTAACATTTAAAACGCATTTGTATTTATTTTTATTTTGTTTTACTTTAGTATACGTTCACTGTTATATTGATTCTGATTGTTTGCGTACATTGGAAATTTTAGAAAACACTGTTAATTTTATGTTTTATAATATTATTTTATTGATTTATTAGTTACTGCACAGTAACATTGCAAAATGAATTTGTAATTATTTTTATTTTACTCTTACTATACGTTCACTATTATATTGATTCTGATTTAGTTTGTTATTTTTGCATTCGTTTGAAATCACCACTAGAATTACTGTAGTTATATATGTTAATGTGGTCGTGTTAATTCAAATAAAATGTCAATAACAATTTTGAAGTTGTCAAATTTATGATTTTGTAACATACTGACCGCAAAACCGCTTAGAGTTGTCACAAACGTACCGTGTTTGGACTCATTTTGCGAGGAATAATATATAGAGTTCAGAAAGAGTAAAAATTAAGTAAATTTATCAGTTAGAAAATTTGATTTTGTAGTTGGTGATTCATAGAAGAAAGATTAGCGCCAGGTAGGCAGTGTGAGTCTGTCTGCGCGTGGGGAGCGAGGGTCGGTTTTATGACTTAGATCTCTCTCCTGTTTGGACAAACTATGGAAAACACTAAAACTGCAAAACCGTTCGCAGCCTATAGAGGAAAAATTCTTGGAAGCCCAGTCGAAGGCAGACCAAATCCTTGTGTTGTTTATTTAGGAGACAGCACCCGACCGCCGACTAGACATAACTCTTAGAAACGACCGGTAGCAAAGCTACATTATACACTTTATAAATGCACAAACAAATTATCCTTCCAAAATTTCTCCTTTTAGCCCACTAAAAGGAAGTCTAAATTTTTCTAAATGAATATAGTTGTACATACAGTACAGTATTTCTCAAATGTAAAGATGAAAAATCGTTATTTCGTTAATCGGAAGTTCGACTGTATCTAGCTGTTTTAGTTTTATATCCAAATGAGATTATCGTAAGTTTTGAAAAGACGAACTTTTACCCTTTCTATTTTGACTCCATCGTCTGATCGTAATTGGTTTGGCTCCTCGTTCATTTCACGTATCTTATAAATTTAGAAGACTTGTAGACGTAACTCGATTGCTGAAAAATGTCTCGCACGTTCTTGTAGCAAAACCTGATATACCCAGCAAGTACGGGTTAAACCATACTTGGTACAGATCTGGCCAGGGCGTGTCAAGTGCGCAGTTATAAGACGTTATTCTAATAGTCAACTAATAGTGCTTCTGTATTATAGTTTCAATAAAAATAATTCGAAAACGCAGCTGAACCACTGAATTGAGTTGAGAGAATTTCCAAAATTAAGTTCATATGTTTTAACTATTTGGGTAATCGGTCCACTCACGAAGCTCTGAAATCCTGCTTGTACGAAAATACTAGTAGAATTTGATTTACCTCAGCCTTCACCCCGTCTCACACGTTGAATCGTTCCGATCGAAGAGGGAACACTTGTTTTACGAGTTAACACCTTAAGGGCCTGCTCCAGTAAACGAGAAAGCAATCGGAAACGCAAGCGCTTCTCTCTATTGCCGTATCTAAACAGTGCAATTTATTGCAGCTGAACGCTTAGACATTGCCTCATTTTAAACCATTTTATAAATGCATCTTTTGTAATTGAGCAATGAAAAAATAAACTGAACATTCTTTATAAAATTTCGGTTCCGGCTTGCAAATTACTTTTCATTATTAATTTTTTATTGTTTTAGGAAACAAATTCAAACTTTGTACTTAAAAAATGTCAATTACATAACAAATGAAAAGCATTTTTTAAAATCTAAAATGCATTACGGATGCGTATTGTGGTTGTGCTTAAAATGAGACATTGCAAATAATTTTATGATAAAAAATAAACAAAATAAATGGTTTGAAATTTAACATTGCTCTTATGGGACAAAAATCCAAGATGGCCGCCACTGCAGCAGACCCTTAACCTTGCGCCATCTGCCTATGGCCTGCTTCATTTCGTTCGCACCAGACACTCACTTTATACGGTACTTTTAAGGTATTTTACGTTTTGGTCTATTTTGGCGGCACCAGGTGGGGTAAGAGGTCGTTTAAAAATAATGTTTAGAATAATCTTTGTATACATATTTTTAAATAAAACGCCAAAAAACCTTACATTCTGCTACGTAAAATATCTAAACATTGTTACTTTCGGTTGTTGATTTTTTGGCCGAACTCATCCGAGCGACTAAGTTTGTAAATGGGGACCGTTAGAGTTCGAACACATTTATATACAACTTTAAAAGACACCCCAAATTATGTTCTAGGGACCATGATCGGTGCTCATTTGCTTCTCCCGACCTTAGGTCTCGCCATAAGAGTCACTCCAATAGCTAATCTTTCCTATGGAAAATCGCTAGGAAATGTTTTGAAGTTGTTTTTAAGAGTTCTGTTCTAAAAGACTGTTATTTTAGTAGATAAAGTTATAGTATGTTTTCAAAGCTATCACTATTACAAGACCATTACATATTCGTAATGGTAATAACAATTTAAAGTCTTACAGAGAGTTATTAAATTATCAAAAATAGCCCGATTGTATGAAAAATATGCACAGTTTTTTCAACCATTTAAAAAATCCATATTTTTTTTGTAATAATAATTTTACCATCTCGGGAATCGAACCTGGTATTTATTAATTTAAAGAGTTTACATTTGCGACTAACATGTGATTATACTTGAGAATGTAATTAACTGATTTTAGATTGTGTGAAAACGTATGAGTAGCGAAATCTCACAATTTCATAATGTTCTCTGTACGAACAATGTTACCAACACAAATAATGTATAATTCCCTGTTAAATACACAAAGCCTGGAAACAAATACGCTTAGTAGGAGTTCCCTTTTGGTTTATTGGTTTTAAGATTTCCCTGCTAGTATTCAACATATTAAACAGCTGCGGTTTTAGTTTAATGTATAAATTAAAATATTTAATGACTTATATATGTACAATTTTTGGAACGAAGTTCCTTAACGGGGGTTGCAGTAGGAACTAAAAAATAGAAAATTCTTAACGAAAAAAGGTTTTATTAACTTTTTGCTATGGCAATGACAAATATAAAATACGAGTAACGAAAAACCATTATCAAATTGGTTGCTATGGCAATTAATGTAAATACATTCAAGAAACATGTGTTTTGGTTCATCAATTTAAATTCAGAGTCGATCGGTTCCGTCCGGCGTAGTTCAGATATTATCGTCAAGCGCTGAACTACATTCAATAAACATAAAATTTTCATCAGTCTAGGCCTAACCTAAAATTATTGTTGTACATTCAATTTATTTTACCCGCCTTAACGGCAAGATACATACAATAATTTTAGGTTAGGCCTAGAAAGTAATTTTAAGTTTAGGCCTAACCTAAAATTATTGTATGTATGATGCCACCAAGACAGGTAAAATAAATTAAACATACACACAATAATTTTAGGTTAGGCCTGGATTGGTGAACCAACATTTTATCTTTATTTAATGTATTTACTATGAATGGACATTTAACTGTGTTTACCATCTTAGCTTTGATGTTATGATTTTAATTCTACACATTTTTTATATTAACATTAAATGTATGGAAACAGTAAATATTTGTATAGAAAACAATCTAATAACAAACGGCAATTGAAAGATTAAAATTATGCGTGATGAACTTCGTTCCTGACGGGACTGACGCGGCGGTGAACGAGTGCACGTATGAATGGAATTATTACGTTAATAACTTTGGATCGTGTAAATACTTAAATTTTAAATGTGACGTGTGTATTGTGTTAGAACTATATTATAACAATTTGACGTGAATTACGCAAATTAATGCAAATTAATGTTTATTTATTTGAATTTATAAATTGATTTGATGATGCCTGATAAATAGGCGAAACGGTCGTCATCTAACCAGAAAACAAACTGGACTGCGAGCAGAAATCCAGTAAAGGTGTTTATGAAATAGAATAAGTGATGTCTAGACAAGACAAAAAAATTGACTCGTGGTTTGTGTATTTCATTTTTAATCACTTCCTAGATCCTCAGCTGTGTTTTTGTTAATGGTGTGAGAATAAACTGGTTTTAAGTAGCCCCTTACAGCACACTAAATTCAAGACTTTCTATTCTATTCTCCGTTGGACCCTTCTATATACATATGTTATGTTTTCCTTTCAATAAAGGTTGGGATTAATAATAATCTCAAAGCTAAGATGGTAAATAATGTAAAATGTCAAAATCAAATTATTTCATATATTTTATACCATCAGTTACAATAAAGGTTAAAAAAAAACCAGAAATGCTCAGGTCTACACTTAAACAAAACTTTACCAAAAAGTTAGAAATAGAAATAATTATTTCAAATTTTGAAATCAGCTGTTAATGGAAATATTTGAGCAAACAGCTGATTACTGTACCAACAATAAACATAATATGTAATACAGTAATTTTTTATTATAGCGCTCCCTTTTGCGTACAACATGTAGTATAGTTTGTGTTGTTTTTTCGTCCAACAAATGGCGGTCTTTACAAAAACCTAACTTAAAAGTTAAAAATACAAATAATTGTTTCAAATTTTGAAATCAGGTGTTAGTGGAAATATTTTAACAAACAGTTGATTACGGTTATTATTATAGTCAATAAATATAGTTAGACGTTCACTGTTTTGTTAAATAATTAAGGGAATTTTTTGTTATTTTTATGTTCAATAGATGCTGCAGTTTTTCAAAAAGTATATAAAAACACGCTTGCATTCAAATGAAAGTTTGTGTCAAATTTCAAAGCAATCGGTGAAGGACTTTCGGAGATTATCGATTTTGACCAAATGCACATTAAAATTTTTATTTATATAGATTAGAAAATACCGTAAAGAAATATTTGAGTATTTTGTGTCATAGAAGAGATTTGAACTTTAAACTTGAAGCGATTTGTTGATCAAAACAAAGTATTTAGTGTCCGAAGTAGGTATTTGTAGACAGTGGAATATTTCATAATGGATTATTCTAATAAAATACAAACCATTATTTATGATAATAATCTATTTAAAGACTGAAATAATATTTTTACTACCCCTCCTATATACTGCGAAGCCTAATGTTAACTATGATTCAAAACACTTAGAATCTAAGACATTGACAGGGTGTCAATAGATTCGCTGAATAAAAGTAGTAGCATAACACACAAAAGATAACTACATTTTCAAAGCATATAATGTGGGTTAACAAATTTAAGAGTTTAAGTTAATGTTGCATTTGTATATTTCAAAACCATTAAAAACTATGTAGGCCTACAGTATAATGAAAGAACATAGTTTATGATCCAAACCCTTCAAATGGAAAATTACTCTTTGCTAAAAACTAACATATTATAGTGTTCATATTACGGTAGGCGCCAACATAAACAGTAATGAAATTAAAGACTCTGTGGTTGGTTTGTAGAACAGCTGATTATATTGTTGATTGGTGCCAGTCCACGTTACTTATTATTTCTTTCGTGTTTGAGGTTAGTTAACCCTGTAACGATTCTGAGCACTCGAGATAAAGTTTTAATCGTAGAGTATTATATTATCCCACATAGAACAGGTCGTTCCTATAATCCTAGCTTGATGTGAACTGCTGTAGAGTTTCAAGAACTAACTCAAACAGCCGGCAAGTAATACCGTAAAGATAAGTTGTTTGTTGTAAAGTGGTGTATCCACACAAAAACGGTTACTGAGAATAAACGGTACCAGGAACTGGCACATACTTTCTCACAAACATATTTAAATTACTAAACGGATTCACCGTGATTCATAATGGTATTAAAGTAGGAGAGGGGGGGGCACATAAAGTAGGAGGATAACTAATAAATATTATTATTATTATTATTATTATTATTAAAACTATTCGATCGATTTTGAACAAATTTGCACCAAACATGTCAATTAGGCCTGTAGAGATGCACGAAAAAAGGTTTTGAAAAATTTTGAAAAACAATTCCCTTTTTGGCCAAAATCCCCCAATCATCAGTTATTATTATTATTTAAACGATAATTTTTAGAAAGATGCTGTTTTTTTTCATATGGTAGGGTACATTAGATTTTTTCGTTTTTTTGCAATTTTTGGGGTAAAACCCCTTAAAAATCAAATATTTGAAAAAATGAAAAAAGCCTAGAGAAATTCCAGAACTACACCTATATACCAAATTTCATCCGGTATGGTCTCCAGCTCTGTACACACACTAACAGACACACATCACCAAAAAAAAAACACTTTTTTGGATTCAGGATGCACCAAAACAAATAATTCCACTAAAACTATTTTTGGGTGCAAGGAGCACCAACACAGATAATTCCAGTAAACAATTTTTGGGGGTTCAGAGAACACCAAAACAGATAATTCCACTAAAAATTCAAATTCGAAAATTTGGTCGGAAAACAATACTTTCTCCATACACTACGTATAAGGGGGAGAAAGTAATAAAAATCACGTAATTTCTTCAACAAGTCCTACAGTCTAAGAAAATCATCTTTGAAAATGAACATCAGTAATGCGACTTTGAGAAGATTATTTAAAAACGTTGGTGGAATTCCGTATACAGACAAATAGGTCAACCTTTAAATGCAATGAACGAAAAACAGTAGTTTATTGCATCTCAACGTTAGCAATGAATTGTGAAAACCCTGGCTTCCTAGAAATTGTGTGTCAGATGAAATGCATGTAGTTCTAACAGTTTAATCAACAAGCAAACTGTTTTTGAGATTAGTTGACGCTGCAATAGTTCTTACCACTCCAGAGACAGTTTTTATCGTAGAGCATTTATTTTGTCTATAAATAACCGGCAGTTCCGGTGGTTCTAGTCTGATGTGAGCTGCTCCAGAGTTTCCAGAACGGTTTCATAAACAGCCGTCAAGAAATACCGGTGTGATAAATGTTGTTGACAAGTTCCGTCGTAATGTTAGTGAGTTTAACTATCGTAAAGGGTGTGTAGCGGATCCAAAAACGGTTACTAACAATGAAAATACACTTCTTCAGCAACTCTTGCAGTTTCCGCAAAGAAGCCTTCACTGGATATTTTTTAAATAAGATGAGTAATACCAAGAATGTTTGGAAACCTTGGTAGATTACGACAAAACTTTTTAAAGGACAAACAAAATGTAAATTGTGTCCTCAAGACCACAAGGGAGAAGGGTAAACCTTTTAACACAACTTACGAAATGAGGAGGCACAATACTCATTTTTAACAGAACTTAAGAAATGAGGAAGCACAATGTCCATTTCAGAGGTATTGCCAATTAAACTATACATTGTGTTACGGGTTAACCCTATGACGTAGAACAATCTGTTACACTTATACATCCTAACCGGCTAATGCGCTAGTATATGGTGATGGACTCTGCTGGTTCGAACCTCGGCAAGACCAAAACTTTTTTTAAACTGACGGAACAGAGCGTTTCAGAAAATGCGTGACGGAATAGAGCGTTTCACTATAGAGCATTTCAGAAAATGCGTGACGGAATAGAGCGTTTCGGAAAATGCGTAACGGAATAGAGCATTTCACTATAGAGCGTTTCAGAAAATGCGTGGCGGAATAGAGCGTTTCAGAAAATGCTTGATTGTAAAATACGATTCACCCGCCAGCAAACGTAGCGCCGAAGTGTGCCTATAGAATTGTACAGTTCAAAAAATACAGAATAATTTATTGAGTAACAATATTAGCTATGAAATGTAAAACACTGGGTTTCCTACAAAATGTATGAGTTTTTGATGTACAGCCAAACGGTTCATCAAACAGACTAACAACACGTTTTCTGTTTCAAGTCGTGACGATGTTGTAGAAAAGCCACAATATAGTGAGCGCGTAACAGTAGAGTGCGCTGAGTCAAGTAGAGGCACTCTGAGACTGTATTTCGTATTTCGTTGAAGATTATAACAGGAAATGCTGAACAAGTCTTTCCGTTCACCTACTTTGATACGAACTGCTGCACTGGTAGTATGAATATGTATGCAATTATTGAACTATTACATGAGCAAATTCAAATAAAAACCAGATGAAAAGATGGAACACTTTTTCGAGACATCGGCTAGTGTTTTTTTATACTCAAAAATGTGACTTTTTTCACACATGTCACGTTGCTTTCACGTGAATCCAATGCACTACTACTTTTTCACTGCAGTTTAACTGCCAAAGTCGCATTTCCCGTACCCAAAAACATGTAAAACGATACCCCACACTGTATTTAAAAGAATAATAATGTGAGCCGAAGTAATTTTGACCCAAAAACGTGACCCCTCTACGACTTACGCTAGAAAGCTCAAAAGCTTTTCAACTCTCCGCAAAAAATTACGAAGGTTTTGGCACCAAGAGAAGTTTTCTACGACGTCTGTGAGTGCATATATCGTATCGACAGACACACAAGAATTTTCGCAAGATTTCAATACTTCGTAATTTTAATGCGAGCCGAAGTAAAAACAGCTGATTAAATTGTTTATTATTACTACTTTCTTGACTGAGATTGGTTAACGCTGTTTCTTACCACTCCAAAGAAAGTTTTTATCGTTGAGCTAATGCCTTAATAATTTTACTCTTATACGAAGCAGATAGTTGAGGTGGTCTTAGTTTGAACTGAACTGCTGTAGAGTTTCAAGAACGATTTCACAAACATCCACCAAGTAATACCGTAAAGATAAGTGTTGTTGACAGGTTCTGCCGTACAGATAGTATTTTAACTCGGTGTTTGGACCCATCCAAAAACGGCTACAAGAATGAAAACCACTTCACTTCTTCAGCAAGTCCTGCAGTCTCCGAAAAGAAAACTTTACCGGACATCTTTGAAAATGAAAACCAGTTATACATACTATAGAAGAATGTTTAAGATCCTTGGTGTATTCCCGTGAATACTGCTCAACTTTAAAATGTAAGGGACAAAAAAGGCAATAGCTTATTGCGCCTCAATGTTAGCAATAATAACTCTTACGAAATGTTTTTAGATTAAAGTCATGTTTATCTAAACAGTTTCATCAACAAATAAACACCACGTTTTCGAACGAAGTGCTATTAATTGGTTCCAATGTTTAATGCCGAATATAACATACGAGTAACGAAAAAGCGTTATCGAATTGGTTGCTATGGCGATGAATGTAACACATTCAAGAAACATGAGTTTTGGTTCATCAATTTAAATTAAGAGACGATCGGTTCCGTTCGGCGTAGTTCAGATATTATCGTCAATCGCTGAAATACACTCAATAAATACAAAATGTTGGTTCATCAGTCTAGGCCTAACTTACAATTATTGTGCGTATATTTAATTTATTTTACCTGCCTTAAAGGCAACATGCATACAATAATTTTAGGTTAGGCCTAGAAAGTAATTATAATTTTTGTTTTAACGTACTGACGATGTCGTAGAGAAGCCATAATATGGTGAACGAGTGCGCTGTATGGTGCACTCCCATAATATGGTGCGCTGTATCAGGGAGATGTTTTCGTGATCCGTATTTCTTTGAAGATGGTAATGGGAAAGCTGTCACTGTAAACCAGGTACGTTACAGAAGGAACAGGCTTTTGCAAGAGATCTGAAGAAGTTACCGGAGTATCAACTATTGCTTTACTTCAAAGAAAGTTTTGCAACCGCCTGATTTCTCCTGACAAACTACAAATCCCACTACCCCGACCTTTCGCTACCTGACACTCACGCGCAGGGAATGATGAAGGAAAATACTTCCGAAATGAGCCACCGACTACCTTTGCGGAGTTTCGTAAAGAAATAACTGTTGACATTGAAACTGCCCCGATATTTTAGGTACGTTTGAAATGACGAAACTGCACCGCTCATTAAAGAGGATCAAGGAGGGTCGCCTCGCCAGACCAGAAATTCTGAAATTACCCCGAGCGCCTGCCCCTGCGTTATTATTTTTGTCCCTGCGATATTATGGTAGTCGCTACGGGACTGGAAAAAAGGGAATTATTTTTGTCCCTGCGTCCTGTCAGTGACTACAGTCTTTTAATAACTGCCACCAATATCAGACATTGCTAGCTGATAAACTTTAGTGTAATACAATACTTTAGTGCTGTATTATTAGGGGTTAGGTTAGGTTGTCGACGGCAGTTTTAGAAGACTGCAGTCACTGACAGGACAAAGGGACAAAAGTAATTCCCTTTTTTCCCCAGTCCCGTAGCGACTACCTGGCCGGGTGCTCGGGGCAATTTCAGCATTTCTAGTCTGGCGAGGCGACCCTTCCTAATCCTCTTTAATGAGCGGGGCAGTTTCATTGTTTCCAAAGTACCCAAAATTTCGGGGCAGTTTCACTACGCCCAAATAACTAGATTCGTTAGAAGATTTTATCACCAAAATTTCGCCAACAATTCTATGAGAATTGCCTAATTCTTAATGGAGAGCATATATAGAACATGTGTGTTAAAAACTAAAGTTGTCCGCTTCTTTTTACTTTGTATATTTGTCTAAAAATAATACATTTAAACTATTACAATTTCAGAACTGTTTTTTTGGGGCATACTGTACATGAAAAACAACAATTGCTGCAGTAATTTATTCAAATGTGATACGTATATTAGTGTAATAGCCGCTAACAACAGTAATCACTACAGCATCGTTAAACAAAACTGGATCAAAATGAATTAAATAAAGATACAACGATAACTTTTAATAACATGAAAGATTAAACGTGGATATCTTTAAAACTGAACTAAGAAAAAAGTTGTAAGCGTTCTGAGATAAATAGTTGGCGTTAGATCATTTGATTGAAACCATTTTTGATTATGTGGAGAAGAAACGCCAATTTGTGTATTACACCGTTTTATTGTTATTGCGTAATGCTTCGCTGCCAACAAGTTTACATGATGCCAAAATAACATCCTTAAGGACCCGCACCGCCATCTGTTGCGAGGGTTGCATTATACGACTAGGCCAATTTGGTCTTCGTTTAACCTTGCCTTCATCATAAAGCCTCCCCCGTCCACCACCAGTAAAGTAAAGTTTTACGGTTATCGAAGACACATTGTGAGGGTTGTGCAAAATGTTTCTCTGAACCGTTAAGTGTACTAACAACTCCTATAACATAAAATGCAATGGTTGTTCGATTATCTTGAAATTGGTAAAGAAGAAAATATTTCAACTAGTGTATAGAGGGAAATAAAATATCTTGAAACAAGTGCAGGCCTATTCGTAGCGTAGAGAGTAAATGAAGCATACTTGTGAAAAAATAATAATAACAGATATTCGTCAAATTGCCTAATTTAGTTAGTGGTAAACGATATAAAAATATGGTTAGTAATCTAGGAGGTAAGTAGAACTGTTGTAAATGGTCTTGTGTAGATGATACATTTGGAAATGCTCATGGAATCATGTTTAATCATCTCCTAGTACGTCAAGAGTTAGTTTTCGAATGTTTTCTAAGCAATTGTGAGTTCATAAACCACGTTATAAAACTGTGCACAAATGTATTTAATAGGAAATTATTGAACTTAACAAATAATTTTAAAAGGAAGGAATGTAAGTAATAAAACATTTTTAACCATTTGAAATAAATACCTAATCTGAAGAGTTTCGGTAATGATATAGTTATTAGCTGTTCACTGTTATAGCGGCTCTAACACCGCCTTCACTGCCATTATCAACTACTTTACTATTTAAACTACGTATTGGCTTATACAAAGAGTTAGCATTGCTCTAAAGTTTTAACAGTTTTTTTTAAGAATATTGAAAGCTCTGCAACTTCCTCTCTAATTTTCGTAGAACGAAGGTCTGGAAAGTTAGCCTAGTCAATAAGGAAAAAAAACGCTTTTCTATATAGTAAGCGAATTTTGAGCCCAGATATCTCAGAAACTATTTTAGATAGAGAAAAAAATTAAAGAGTCAATCTTGTGGTACATTTTGTCAGCTTTAATTTTATAGCTAGGGCACATAGTTTTCGAGAAACCTCGAAAAAAGGTTCTACGTGCAGGGGTGCAGCCATCACGTTTTACTACAACCATCTAAATCTCTAATTTTGGAATCGTCCCTTCTGGTAACATAAAAATAGGCTTACAATATTCTTTAAAACAGGAAATTTGGTGTAACGTTTTAGTCCTTTAGACAAAAATACTGCTTTATTTTCGTGTTCGTGAACCCTTATTCTAGTTCCACTTTTATACACCTTATTGCTTCTTCAAACCCAAACCACGTTGCACTAAAATACCTCTCAGAACCTTCATTTGAAACGTTTGAAATATTTTTACATTCGATTTCTTGATGCAAGTTTTAAGCCGTTAATTTAGCTTGTGTACCAGTATTTTGTTTGGTAAATTCAGTTTAGGTTGTCATCAAAGTAGCCAATTACTTCTATGTTTTAAATTCAGTTCAATGTTCTTAATTTTGATTTCCATCCTAGCTTGGTGTCAAGCGTCCAATTTAGATGGAATTATTTGTGAGTTAACAAATATGGGTATACTTGCAACTTTTTTGTTTGTAAAATTGGTGTAGGTTTATTTAGAATTAATTGTTGAGCTTGGTACGTCATTTTTGTCTACAGTGTCACCAACAACCACCACAACAAGTATCGTCTGCAAAAAAAGCTACTATTGTTCTCCATCTATGGTGTGTCTTGTTTGTAATAAGTACAGAAATAGTCCAAGAACACTTCCTTGGGAAACTCCTGCACTGATCTTTCTAAGCCAAGAGTACTCGAACTATAATTTCTGACAGGTAGGACTTCAAAATCAGTCAGATATCTGCTTTAACTTATACGGCAGTCTCTCAAGCCAAACTTTGTCAATACGTTATCTAATAATAATAATAATAACAAATTCGTTTTGCTTTCTAAAGCCTCTTCAATGATACATGTACATAGGGTGACTATGAAGTTGGTCAACAGTTCCAAGAAAAACTTATTTATAGTAATCAGCTGTCTTTCTTCTGTAATTGTTTTCAATATCAGATAGACAAACTTCAAGCTACGTAGAATATCTAATTTACGAAAATCATTCGTACACAGGTATTGACACAAACTTACGAATATTACATAACGCCCAAAAATGGAACTTACTGTACATACACAAGAATGTCAGATTTCACAGAGTAGAAAAACAATCCAAACAACATTGAGTGTTGAATTAGTTGAAACTATTCACTAAACATATCTAATACACATTCGCCAACAAAACACTATTTAAAGACACAAATTATTACCCATTTAACGTGATAATGTTCTAAAGTTATTACAGTATGCTATTAATTGTAATAGCTTTAAACATTTTGTTTTTAGACAAATATAAAAATTAAAAGGAAGCCTAACATTTTATTTTAACTCATATTTTCTGAATGCTCTACATTAAGTTTCAGGCAACTCTCGTAGGATTGTTTAAGATCTTCGAACAAGTTGGTGAAAATGAGTTGTTCTATGCTTCTAACGTGCATGGTTGTTTCTTCACGAGACTGCGCAATGATAGTCTATGGCTCATTTCGGAAGATGTTTCCTTCATCATTCCCCGCACATAAGGTGCCTAAAGGTCAGGGAAGTGTGTTGTATATGGAAAGTTTTTCCTCGAAAAATCAGCCATTGCCAAACTTTTAGTATAGTAATAGTGTCTACATCAGTGTGACTAGTGGCGCCATTGCTGAAAAAATTGTGAACTAAAAGTCAGATTGCTCGCACGACAAAACCTATTCAAATCTGTTGCTAAAGGTTTAAGGAGGTTCTCGTACCAGGTTTACAATGACACCATTCCAGTTATCATCTTCAACGAAATGCGGATCCAGCATACCTCTTACTGATACAGCGCACCGTACTGTTACGGGCTCATTATGGTGTGGCTTCTCTACGACATCGTCAGGACATTGGAATTTAAGAAAAAGTGTTGATGAAAGTGTTTACGTATACACGACTTTCACGTGAAAACCATTCATTTTGTAAGAACCCAGTGATTTCATTGTTCATTGCTAACATAGACTACTTCGTCTTTTTTAGTCCCTTACATCTAAAGGTCGACCAGTTTATAATCTCTACGGGAATCCACCAAGTTTTTTAAAAGTTCTTCTCAAAGACTTATTACTGATGTGCAATTGTGCATATACAAAGATATCCAGTGAAGGTTTTTTTCTTTTCAGTGACTGCAGGACTTTGAAGATGCCTACAATGGTTTTCCTTCGAAGTGACCGTTTTTGGACTACCTACACACCCTTAATTCTGAGTGGTATTACGGTATTACTTGGCGGTCGTTTGTGAAATCATTCTTGAAACTCTACTGCAATTCTAGTCAAACTAGGACCACCAGAATGACCAATTTCGTTCGAGCGAAAATATTGCTCTGCATTAATCGTTCTTTGGTGGTAAGAACCGTTTCAGATTTAAATAAGCTCAAACAAGGATATAATAGTAAGCAACGTGGCCTGGCAACAACCAACAATTTAATCGGTTGTTCTAAAAACTAACCACAGTGGCTTTAATTTAGTACTGTTTATTTACGCGCATACCGAAATAGTAAAACAATAATCAACAAAAATGAATGAAGTAACAAATTAACGGACACAACTCATATTACAAATATTAGGGTTTTCAAATAAGATGATCGTTGATGATAAGATTAGAACATACATCGATCAGTCTTGATACATTATAAAGTCATTGTTGTTATGTTCGCTCGTTTAGGTCACATGATCTACTGTTACTACTGACCAAGGTTTATAGACAGTAAAGGTTGCCTCATTCAAGAAATATAAAAAAATGGAGTGGGGTAAATGAAGCTGTGACGTAGGCTGTAGTACATACTACACAATGATCAAGGTTTTGTCGTTTATAGGCCTATGCGTTACTTATTTGTAAATGCTTTACGGCCTGAGTTTTTTGTTTAAACTTTTTTAAATTATATAAAGTGTTTAAGTAGAACAAATATTTACTATAGCTACATAATCAAAAAATAAACCTAAAGGTGGTTCCGTTTGCGCGGTTTTAACTTGCGTTTATTATTATGAAAAAGCAAAACAAGAAGGAATAACTAATATATCTTTTCACAGGTACGTCTAGATCTTTTTTTGTTTCTATTGTAATAGTAAATAATATAATCCCACTTACTCATATAAAATGTTATTACAATTTTCTTTTTTCTTTATATTTTGATATAAAAGTAGTCTGTGGATATCTTTTGAATTAAAATTGTAGAAGATTTTTGTTCAACAATTATTTAACTTAATATCTCTGCACCAAGTTAATGTTTTTACCCTTCAGTAATAATATGTTAACTCAGCCTATCTCACTTTATAGTTTAATTTTTGTGCCATACTTATATTTAGGTTTCCAAAGAATCTTACGTATCAGAAACAATAGTTACAGAAATGTAAATGAGCCGACAAAATGGAATCCTAGTTCAGCCTTCATATTATGATTTGTGCATTTTAGTGATAACGATTTTATCCCAGATTTAAAAGCTGAACCGAAGAATTGAAAGGCTGTTAAAAAAAATCAAATTCCCAAAGGACCTGGAGTTGTAAAACAGTTGACAAACAAAATTATAAGTCGTATGGAAATTGAAGAAAAATATAAACCTGTAGTTCAGAGCTATATCAAACAAAGATTATTTATTCGATTGAGGTATTTAAATCAACAAGAAAAAAAACGTAAAGCTAAACTCCAACTTCAAAGGCTTCAAAAGTTTTAAAGACTGATGACATAGGCCATAACATTTATCATTGTATAGGTGAGTTTATAATTATTATTATCATTATTACAAATTACCTTGAGTGGCTAAATTTTTCTCATTTTAGTCTTTTAAAAATTATAAATTAAAATTTGTTTGATTGTGTTTTTTATTATTATTATAAATTAAAATGTATTAACGTGATTGTATTTTTTCTAATTTTATTCTGTAAAAAATATTAAATACAATTTTAATGACTGCTTTTTAGTTAAATGATTTAAAATGTATTACCATGATAGTATTTTACTTTAAATTTTAGTCAGTAAAAATATAAATTAAAATGTCTATGATTATACTTTTGTTATTATTATTAATGCAAATAATGGCATAACATGTTTTTGAAATGGTTAAGATATTTTCATACAATTACAAAATTTAGATGTTTAACGTAAGTATCATTTTAGAAAACTGCAACCTCAAAAAATAGTTTAATACATCTATTTTAAAAAATATTTGACTTGAACGACGAAACATACATCTCCCGTGGTAGCGGGGCGATTTTGTACTACAGTGACGTCACTGGACAGGGAATGGTGCGGGGGCTTCGAGTTTGTTTACACGACTATGAGGCAACCTTCACTGTTTATAAACCTTGACTACTGACAACCCCACTAAATACACATTCACACAAGTTGTTTTAACTCGCCTGGTATTTAGAACTCCCCTTGTTCTCTTATTTGCCAACAGGTAATAACGGTACTATTCCTGCGGTGAAGTTGGCAACAGGTGCTGTTACGTTGACAGCACTGGGACAACAATACAACACTTGACATCTGTCGGTAATTAAATTATTTCACCAGGATGAATAAAGAAACAAGAGCTTCGCGTAGTGTGAATGCCAGTTATGTATTCCTTTATAGAGTGTTGAATGTTTAACAGCCTGCGTTTGTTTCAATGCTTCAGGTTCCGCCTACTATCTATCTGTGTGTTGCAGCTTCGTAGTAGCTATTTCATTTTCAACTTGTAAATTTTATAAGGAGTGGTTTTAAATAAAATCTTCGTTCAGTTATTGTAGCCTTAATACTAACACATAACACTAACCATAGAATATCTCTTTGTAAGTAAAAATGTATATGACTACGTGTTAGGTTAGCACCATCCTGCGACCGGTAGAAAACTTGATAAAAGTAACCATGACCAGTTTAGTTATGCAGTATGCGACAAGAAAGTACTGAAATTAAAGCAGCAATGGTTGGTTTTAAGAAAACTAATTACATTGTTGATTTTTGCCTGGTCAGGTTTATTATTATTATTATTGTTGACCGAGCGAAGCGAGTCTGTCTCACGATTACGGCCATACGCCTTCACCAATTTTGATGATTTTTTGCATGAATGTTCCTTATTCCTAGGCGTGCGATGTAAATCTACGTTTTTTTCCATTTTTAATTTTTAACCCATTAAATAAAATTAAAATGGCTGCCGGACCGTTTCTCTCAGTGTAAGCTTTTTTTCCAAAGCCAGTTTGTGGTTTAACCGTAAGTCGAATTTAAAAATTAATACCATTTTGCCGGTAGCAAATTTGATTTTCAACAAGATTGTGTTCTTGATTTGTTTCCGTATCTTTAACGGTAAGCTCACAAAATGGCCGCAAACTTCAAAGTTGTCAAAAATCGTTCAAGTTTTTGTATTTTAACCATGTTTTTATACGTTTATTCTAAACCAATTCAAAAGTGTTCCGTAGCTTTTTTGTAGATAAATATTCAAAGAATTCATATATGCCAGTAAAAAGTGATTGAAGTAAAATTAACAAAGTTATTAGCTCAATAAACAAGCATGTTTAGTAACGAAAGGAAAAGTTCAAATTTAGGCCTACATAAAAAGTAGTAAACATTTTTTGTAATCTTTTCATAAATGTAAAAAAGTTTCGTAATTTAGTTCTAAATAGAACTGTATAAAAATGTTTACCAATTTCAAATTTGTTATTTTAAAAACACCAGTTTTTATGTTCCTACTACAAGACTGCTAACAAAACTAGGCCTATTTTGAATAATACTAATTTAGTTATATATATATCCTTTGCACAAAAATGACGTGTTATTATAAGAAGGTGTAGAGAATGAATGAAAGAATTGAACTGTATACTTATAAGTTATTATTTCATAAAAGTATTTGACTTAGCTTTATTTGAATTACAAAATGATATGAAACAAATGAAACCTCGCGGCGATAAAGGACATACAAAAAAATAACGTTGGACAGCGTGGGAAGTGTTGGTACATGGGTTGAGATCACTATCACGACGCTTTAACATCGTTTGTTTTCATTATTTCTAATATTGGAATATGGTATGGAACTGTAAATACATTGTTAAGTTTGAGTTATTTAAGTATGTAAATATTTAATTCTATGTTTTCCCTCAATAACGCGATATTTTTAGCTACCTTACGCATTATTAACCTAAATAAAACACAGTGCCCCCTAAAAAAAATCTTTAGCAGTTAAAGCTCAAGAAAAGAAAAAAACGAGAACTAGAAACCCTGGAATCGCAGGTATTGCAAAATATGTTTCACTGGCTAAACCTTCTGCTTACTTTCTTACTGGCACACTATTTTTAACCTAAGCTCAAAACCACATTTGTTATTTTAACGAGTGAGGTCTACTGTTCTCAGAACTTCTAGTCAACGCCGTATTGATTCTTACCACTCCAGAGATAGATTTTATCGCAGAACCTTTTTTCATTCATACGGAACAGGCCATTCCTGTGGTCCTGGTTTGATACGAACTGCTGTAGAGTTTCAAGATCGAGCGGAGCTTCGGAAAGAAGTAACTACAGTCGCGAGCACGGAATAAGGTGGGTGAGGTTGTTTGCCATAACAACCAACTGAACAAAACAACAGATAAAACAGCTGATTTCAAACTTTGAACCAATTATTTAAATTTCTAACTTTTAGGTTAGGTTTTTATTAAAGTGTAGATCTGAGCCTTGCTGGTTCTTTTAACCTTTATTATAACTGTTGTTATAAAATATACGAAATAATTTGATTTGAACATTTAACATTATTTACCACTATAGCTTTGAGGTTATTATTAATAATATTATAAAGATGTAAAATTTGTTTGTTTATTTGTTTGTATGTAGAGGGTAATCTCTGGAACTACTGAACATATTGAAAAAGTAGTTTTTCTAATAAAAAGCTACACTAACCTTGAGGAACATATTCTAGAATTGATTTTTATTTATGGGTTAAAAGAACCCCTAAAACAATAAATGTTAATTTTTATACTTTATAAAGCTATATAGCTGAAATTTTGTACATTTATGTCTTACAAGATACATAGAAAACGTAAACTAGATTTGCATTTTGTCGCGTGCTACTAAGGGGTGTAAATGTGATAACAACCACTAAAGAAATACAAATTTATTGGTAATTTCCTTAAAGTTAGTGAGCTGAAAATTTGTACATTTCTTTCTTAAAACATACATAAAAAAGTATCATAGATTGAAATTTTGTCGTGTGCTGCTAAGGGGTGAAAATGTAGTAAAAGTGTTGATTGTTATACTTTCCTTAAGCTAGAGAATAAACCCTTAGTAAATTAAGGAATTTAAAAATAAGAATCCACTATGTTACATCCTAATTCAAATAAATAAGACATATTAGAATTTAATAGTAGGGCGTTTTTTTAAATATTTATATAAAATAACTTGTTTGCATTTGCTTCGAAGCGAGTCACCGCGGGGGTTTGCGAACGAAGCTAGCAGGAGGCATAGCCCTCTAGTCTTATATATTTTGGTAAACACAGAATCTGTTTTATTTTTATTAAATATTAATTTATTAGAAGTAGAATTTCACGAGCTTATTAGCGAATTTCTATAGGAAAGATGAGCTAATACAATGTCTATTATGGTAAAACCTAAGGTCGGGAATTGTCAGTGAGCACCGATCATGGTTCCCAGAATACGTTTTAGGGTGTCATTAAAAAATGTATGTTTACACTCTATAGGCCCCATTTTAAGTTGGCTTTAACATTGGCTTTCTACATCACTATAGTAGTAGCAAAGCGGGAGCACCGATGGAGGCCGGGTCAAGTCCCCTTGCACGCATGGTGATCCATCGGTACTCCCGCTTTGCTATTACTATAGCAAACGTTCTTTAGCCAACAAAATTAAACAACCTGAAGCACGTTTTTGACCTTAAAGTAAACATTTTTTAAGATGTTCTTAATACAATGATACCTTTTGGGTTTTTTTTTATCTAAAATCTATAAATATAGTAGATTATTCTGCGCTTTTTGGTTTTTACCACGACCTTATAGATCGTCTCGTTCCCCTTAAATCGATCAAAACGTAAAATACCATAAAAATACAAGATGCGTTGGGGCTGCTTCTGTTTCAAGGCCGGGAACGATTTTGTCTCCTGAAACTGAAGCGAAGCAGTCTATAATCCGAGATCGCAAGGTAGAGGTGCAAACACGCAAAGCGCAGGGCATAATAAGGGACAGCAAGGTCGAAAAGAGTGTTGCAGGTTGAAAAATGCGAGCGGAAGAAAGCAGCGCGTGAGCATGGGCTGGATGCCGAGGTGCAAACAAATTCTACTAATATATTTCGTACACCTAGGCAGCTATTCAGCGCCTTCGTTAATAGACCAATTTCCCAATAAGTTTGTACAAACCCTAAAAATATATAAACTTAATTTTATAAATTCTATCAACTCATGTCAGCTGAGAGATCGAATCATTTCATTACTATTCGGTCTCAACGCCAGACACGTTGAGGCAATTTTTAGAAAACTGTTTTCAGTTAAATTTTATTGGGCTAACGGAAATCACTTTTTAGAAAACTGTTTTCAGTTAAATTGGGAAACGGAAATCACTTTCCTGCACAGGGATTTAATATCAGCGTAAAGGGGGAAGCACTAAAAGGCTTTTTTTATAAAAACACTATTCTGGACACCCCGTAGATAGCCAAAAATTTCATCAAAAACATACCACCGATGTGTCTATCACATTTCAAAGTCAACAAGAAGCTGTAATATGTGTGTATAATATGATACAGCTAGTTTTCGGTAGTTAACTTTCGACGGACTTTTAGATTTGCTATTAACTGTAAACTAACCTATAAACGTACTACTTGAACATCATAACCCATACAAAAAAGTTTGTGGTAAGAGGGCGGAAGTGAAGCAAACAGTAATCGACTTGCTTTTTAAAAGCTGACAGGTTATGACTAGTTGTTTGTTCTATGGTTTTGATAATTTTACATTATTTTACTACTATATTTAAGTAAACCCCCAATGGACGTGCATAATTCGTCGCACACAGTTAGAATAGAAATGCAATGACGTACGGTGTTCGTCATAGTACAGTTGAATAGAAATGCATTGACGTATGGTGTTCGTCACAGCACAGTTGAATAGAAATGCAATGACGTACGGTGTTCGTCATAGCACAGTTGAATAGAAATGCATTGACGTATGATGTTCCTTGCAGCACAGTTGAATAGAAATGCAATGACGTACGGTGTTCGTCATAGCACAGTTGAATAGAAATGCATTGACGTATGGTGTTCGTCATAGCACAGTTGAATATAAATGCAATGACGTATGGTGTTTGTCACAGCACAGTTGAATAGAAATGCATTGACGTATGGTGTTCGTCATAGTACAGTTGAATAGAAATGCATTGACGTATGGTGTTCATCACAGCACAGTTGAATAGAAATGTATTGACGTACGGTGTTCGTCATAGTACAGTTGGATAGAAATGCATTGACGTACGGTGTTCGTCACAGCACAGTTGAATAGAAATGCATTGACGTACGGTGTTCGTCATAGCACAGTTGAATAGAAATGCATTGACGTATGGTGTTCGTCATAATGCCATGAAAGGTTAATTGCAACAATGACTTTGGTAATTTGAAATTTTCGACGATTATTCCTGACGAAATGGACATTCTTTAATTGTTTACAAACATACTTTGAGAAGAAATAATAAGAGCCTCTTTAGGAAAAGAAAACTTTATTTCTTATACGTTGAGAACGATGACTTTTCCTATTGTACAATAACAACATTGTAACACCTAAGACGAACTTGTTTTGTCTCTGGGAAAATCTTTCTATTATATAAAGAAATCAATGTTATTCAGGCAAATACATTTGCCTTACGGCACATCCTTCAGCATCTAGGTCACCGCTACCACCAAACCCAGATCCAAGTGCCTCTGTCCTAATCAATCATATTTCTAGTGAAGATATCAGAGTATACAGAAATTTGTTTTCGTTTACTTCGCCGCGAGTCTGCGGGAGTTTCTAAGCGAAGCGAATAGGTGGTCGAGCCCTCCTGTAATTTTATAAATGTTTCTAGCATAAAATTGTAAGTTGAATTTGATATACTGCTTAGTATAATTGGAAAAGTGAATTTTAAAATAAGTTTGTTGATATAATATCTCAGTTAGAATAACTTGAAAAATAAATATTTTTATTTTATTGCAATTTTGTTTTTACAAAAAATATTAATTTCTAAACCTATACATTATTACAGGTATATGACACGTCATAATTAATTTGTGTCCAGTCATTATGTTTTACTGAGGATGGTGACGCCGTCGAAACGTGTTTTTCGTGATTTAGATATTATTTGAGTTTTCGTTTTATTTCGTTTAGTACATATTATTATTGTACCTCCAATTTGTATTATTAAATACGCCAGTTACAACAATATAATTTTGTAAATAACTTCATAGTTTTAGAAAAAATCTACAGTAGAAAAAACAAAAGCGTTCATTACTTACAATCAACTATTGTTTTTTTTCAGTTGTTAAGTCAATAGTCTACTCACCTCCATCGTGTGTTCACAAAAAAAAAAACTTTCACTTTTAAAATATATTTACATTTGATAACATGTCATGCAAGTAGTTTTTATCTGTAGAAAAAGTTTTGAAAATCAACTGAATAGTTCTTAATACAAAAATATATTTTTTTCGTTTAAAAAATTTCCAAAAACATCTATATTGATCTACTCTAAAAACACATGTACAACAATGCATCAAAAATCAAAAATCACATTGATTTCACACCCAGCTAGTCTGTACTCAGCGCTAGACACTTCAGCCTGGCTTGTCTACACAACAAACATGCAATGCAAAATGTATCCAATACTCACCTATATTGCAACAGAAATCTAGCATTGCCAACCTTGCACAATCAACACTACTTTAGTACTACCAACTTAACAATATTCAAGTTCGTATTGGTAATTTATCTTATATGAAAACACATAAATTGATTTCTTTTGTTACATTTATCGCTTGTAATGCATTATTTTTAAATTGTTTTAGTTTGTTTTGTATATTTATTCAAATATTTTACCAACCTGTAACAAATTTATAGATTTTTATATTCACGTTTTGCATTGGCATTAGTGTTTAAATAATTCTATTAAATATAAATTTAATTGTAATAAAAATTATACAGTTTTTTTAAAGTAATTTATTTGACATAATTTAATTGAGTTGTTTGTAAATTACGTAAAAAGTTACATCAAATTATTTAGTCTATGTACAGTTGGATATTTTAAGTGATAAATAAACAAAAGTATTAAAAATAGAGCGCCAGCAAAATGCTAAAACAAACAAACAAAGGACAAAGAAAACAAATTATTAAAACTAAATAACTTTACAACTATTTTCATCGTTTGGAATTTGTTTCAAATGATGACTTATGAATCTAAGTAAGTACTATTTTTGGGGTTATATTTTGATAATTTGTCTTTTAATTTCGGAAACAGGAAGGAGTTAATCTAAACTAATAACTCAGAGGACTCGCCCATTGAAGGCGTTCTAACTACAGGATGTAAATCATAAAATAAAATAAATTACAAACATGTTTTCAATTTCAATAGACAACTTTTAAAACCAATTAAATGTGCCAACCTAATTTATGTTATTCATAAGTATAGGAAAACATACACTATTAAAACATAATGATGACATACTATCCCAGCTCATCAAACTCAGAATATCTTTTAATTAATTATATTTGTTTTGGTGTCCACTTTGATTAGTTTTCGACATATTAACAATACTGACAGACGTTATTAAAGCAGCTTGTAGAAATAACTTTACAAATAACGTGTTTGTACTGTGGAATAATTATTTCTTCTTTTGCGTTAGCATTTTGTTAATTGTACACTTTAGTACTTGTTAAATAGCTTAGTAGGTTTAAAGAAAGCCTTCTGATTGGTAGAATCCGTGTTTAGTTCAGTTGATTTTAAATTGCATTAATTGAAATTTGTTTTATTTTTAGCTTTTAAATTTTAGAATCAAAAGATTGACTGAAGAACGTGACGATCAAATTGAACACTTGTGAAGCTCTACAAACATTAAAACGTGCTGCTATGCTTATAACTTGCCGCCACAATCATCTGTTTTTACAGTGATTTCGCTTTATGATGTCTTAAACAATGATGGTCTGAACTGGGTGTAAGGCAAATGCTACTTTCACATTTCAAGCTATCACTGCGATGCCTCAGCATGACACTTGCCTACAACTCCCGCACAACTAATTAATTATAACACAACACTGTAGTGTCTTTACAATGAGTTTTAATGTTATTACTGTTTCGAATAGTGTCCCATAATAATATATCTGTGTGAACTTACACGGCGGACATAGAAACTACCTCACTTAAAACCCCGGTGTTAGACATGGTGTCGGACGGTATGCACAGCAAGTATTTCTTTAGAAGACATTTCTCAGTAATGCTCGGAAACCAAGAAGTCTGGGAAGGGAAAACACTCCAAGAAACGCTAACAAAACCCTAGTCTAGTACACAGAGATGTTTGATGAAAAATAACTCGGGTTGTGGTGCATACAGCGTGACAACAGGCACAAACAACATTGTGAGCAGTAGGAATCGCTATGCATTGAAATCTTAGAGATTACTGCCTGTGTCCACTTTGGTTTGTCGAAAGGCTATAGAAATAGAAAAATCCTAATTCTCCACTGCATTTAAGCAGCACTTAAGCGCTGAACTCAGGACATATCATACCCAAACTCATTACTATTCAAACTCTACACAAAGAACATGATGAAATTTAGATGAGTGCCTGGATACCGTGGCGTTGAAGGATGTAAGATGTCGGACACGTTTCATGAGGTTGAAACCAATGTGCTGCGGCGATTATAGTGCTCTTTACCACTAACCGAAATTAGTGTGAGCCTTGGAACGATTTACACAGTCGTAAAAGTAGAAGTCTTATGATTACTTCCTGCCTCCAGTTAGGTTTGTAGAAAGGCTGGTGAAGGAATGGCTCTCTTAACAATTCAAACTTTCCACAAAAAAAGCAGTGGAATTGAAATGGGTGTCAAGACACTGTGGTGTACGAGGGTAAGATATCTCTTCGCAAAGAAAGGAGGTTTACACCCGTTATGGGTGCATTAGACCAAAATGGCAATGAGCACAGTCAGCCAGGGAAGAGCAAAGCCAGAGATGGTGCACAAACTAAACGACTGGACCTGTAACTAAAATCCTGATCAAGCTAAAGCTGAGCTCAGAAGGCACCGCACTCAACTGGACATGATCACTTCAGTAAATATCTAACAACAGTAGGAGTGATGTATTTTACGCATAATTTCATTGTTTCATTGTATTCAGTCAAGAACCGACAATAGCTGACGAAATAGCTAAATTATCATCACTAGGAATGAACAAGTGGACAACAGGACTGTAAGCAGCGTTTTAAACAATTAGATTTATGTATAGAGAGTGTCCAGCTTTGTAGACTGTTCCTTAGGCAAAAGATAAAAACTCCAAAAAACATAGGTTCGAAAACTATTCGTTTTCAATTCGTCCGCCATTTTTACTTAATATCTTTGGAAGTAGATATTGAGTTCTAATTTAGTAAACATATGAGTTATAAAGGTACACAAAATCAGAACAGTACTTGTATCTTTTAAAAATGGAGGACGTTATCAATTTTAGAGATATTTAACATTAAACATACTAAAAATATACAAGACACTTCTCTGATTGTATGTACCTTGGTAAAAGTTTATATACAAAATTTAATACGTAAACGAAATTTGAAATTGAAAGTTACAAAAAAAGACGTACAAATTTAAATCAAAGCTTTTTATACCTATGGTTATCAGAACTCTGTATCTTATTTTTATCTAAGAAACAATTCTAGACAGCTCTGGGTCACTCTGTATAAAACGTTAAAACAAGACGCCAACATTTTTACATATCTTCAGAAACTGTAAAATTTAATGTTTGTAGAGCTTCAACTGCGTTCAACGAGTAAATTAAACAACAATCTTTTAGATTGGAACTCAGGCGAGGGTACGGTAGATTTCAAAGTTCAAAATTACTCCCTCAAGCTGAGCACTGAAGAAAATATGTACTAGCACCTTGCTCTAGGGTTGCAGATCAAATAAGGTATAACGGAGTATAGAATTTGTGGTTTTGCGATCCAACCCATTGAAGTTTTGTAAGTATCAAACAAATTTCTTAGTTTTTCTTTTAGTAGGTTTTTTCTTCCCATACCAACACTTGGACCGATTTTGCCTCGACAGATAGTTTTAATAACCATAATATATTATTCGTGTGGCAGTGTGGAAGCAATTTGGGCAAAACTATGGCAAATATCGATCCTCAGAAAAATGATAAATAGATAACAGGATGTTTAAAAAATGTGGACCAATAATCCCCTCCTAAAATGCTCCGTTTTCCGTCCAGCCTTAGGGTAGTTCAAGAAGAAACATAGTAACTTCCAGGGCATGTTATGCAAGTAAAAATAAAGAAACAAGTTCTTATAAAAATAGCTTAGAAAATGGTTAATTTTTCACAATTTTTTTACAAAATACTTAATATCTTTTAATGTAGGAAATATAGTGAAAGCAAAATTTGTATAAATATCTGGTATGACATTTTTTACCCATGTAAAAAAAAACGTTTATTCTTATATTTTCAAAATGGCGGCCGTTTAAAATTTTGTATGTAAAATATAACTTTACAAAAGTTCCAAGAAACAAAAAATGTCCTTTTTTAATGACAAATTTAACTCTTTTTTTATTATTTCTGTAACTTAAAAAATAACCGAGTTATTGGCTAAAAAGTAGAACAAATTTATACTATGGACAACCACCAAGATTCAAATTAGCTGTTTTCGAAATATTTTCCATAAACATTTTTAAACGGCAACCATTTTGAAAATATATGAACAAACGATTTAGTTTGTTTGTACATGAGTAAAAGATGACATACCAAATACGTATTTAAAATTTCCGTTTAATATACAGTATATCCTACATCCAAAGATTTTTTGTAAAAAAACAAAACAAAACAGTAGATAACTGGAAAACGAAGCATTTCCGAACGAATTTTTATATGCACTTTTTCATTTATTTTCACTAGTAGATCACGTCCTGAAAGTTTCTTCCTAAACCACCCTGTATTTTTAAATTTTCAATACACATTTACCGTTTTTTAGTTATTTTTAATAACACATTTTAAACCGCCATTTTGAAACGCATTATTAGATTAATCTGGTTGTTTTAAATTAACTATAAATTGACGTAATTAACTAGGAATTGACGTAATTAACTAACAATTGACGTTATTAAATAAGAATTGAAGTAATTAACTAGGAATTGACGTAATTAACTAAGAATTGACGTAATTAACTATGAATTTATATAATTAACTAGTAATTGGCGTAATCAACTAGGAATTTACTTAATTAACTAGGAATTAAACCGTGTCAAATTTGAAATCAATCAGTTAATGGTTAATCTAACCTTTTTAAAGATACAAATTATTTACTTAAAAACACAAATGACGTCTAAACGGAAAAAGGAGAATTTTAGGAGAGACGATTACTGAAACTTTGTAATGTACTAATAAACACGTAGGTCATTAGTATACATTTATGAAACACCCTGTATACACTTTGAGTTGATTGTGGTTTTGGGATGTAGGGAATGGGTAAATATTTTTCCGTTTCCATAGTAACGACTGCAACAGGCACTTTTATGGAAATACCAATCAATCTCTTCTGGATTTTCCTGAGTAAAGCCACTTCATGTTTACGACATTTTAAATTATATAATTAAAAAAAAGAAAATCATATCTGATATCAAATGATAACTATTTTGGTGACTTTCAGACATGATGAGTTTTTATTTTAGTGATTTTTGTACAATTTATTATTACATTGACTTAGGAATCATTTACAGAATCGACACTTCGATTTCGTTACAAACCAACAGAATAATTTATCAATTATCCATAGTATTTCGTTTTCAATTATTTCAATTAGCAACAGACCTAGGCATTAAATATAAACATGTGTACAACTAAAATGAACCGGCTCCAGTTTTGAGGAAGTGCAAATCAGAGATATCCAATTAAATATTTACACTGGGAAATCTAATGTTACCAAATAGGAATTACTACATTGTAATCTAGCAGAATCGTTCTATTTGTGAAATGAGTTGAATAGATGTGAAATGAAGGCTGCTTGCTACAGAGACTAATAAAGTGCATGCGAACTATTGATGAGGTTTGTGATGCTGGAGAAATAATAGATCGGATTGAGTTTATAATTTAACCACGTAGCCATTTTGTTTTATGTTACATTCAGATAATTCGCCGAACTTTGAGCTTAAAAGTTACGTAATGTTGTATCAATATAGAATAGTTTAGGTGGCATTAAACACTAAACATATTAAATATGTCTCATTAGTATAAGGTAGAACAGACAAAAAGAAACACTTAGTGAACAATGTTTCGAAGATGGTAATCATAATGACATTAAACAGTTTAGCTTATTGTAATGGGCAAGGGGGACTGAATTTTATTTAAAACAATTTATTAAATTAAATCATACACAGACATTTATGTTAAGAGGGCGGAAGTAAAGCAAACCGTGGTTGACCCGTTTAAAGCTGACAGGATATGACTATTTATCTATTTTTTTATTATTTTGCAACATTTTTGTAAAATATTTAATTAAATCCCCAAAGGACGTACAGAGCTCGTCACAGCACAGTTAGAATATAAATGCATTGACTGCACTGTGTACGTCATAATGCGCTGAAGGGATAAATTGAATATTGTGAAATCGGTTCAGTGGGTAATTACGTGTTTGTAATGTTTTTATGGTGCACGTAAAAATTCGTGTCTTTTAATGTTGTGAAGAAATATGTTTGACGCTTTTTAAGTTATGAAAACTACGTATTTTAAGCAAGGCAAAACGTACTTACAGAAAGGATAAAATCGCAAAGCACGATGCAGTTATGATTTTGTATCTAATCTGTTATTACCAGTAGGGTAGTGTGACCCAAGTGCGTGAAAAACTTAAAGATTTTCTAACTTTTTCAGTTGTTGCCTTTAACTCGTAAACTATACGTTTTTTCTATATTAGTCACCAAGGAATTTGTAAAGTGTACATTATATTTGCAACAATCTGTACAGTACGATTTTTTTAACCGTGCCCTCTGCTCGGCTAGTGCGCGGTGGGCTAGCGGTGTAGCGGGGAGGGATTGTAAAAGCAGTTCTACAAACATCGAATAAACAAAAATGATTGAATAATTATTACAAATTAATTACAAATCTTAATCTCTGTTCTTGTTTTTAATGAACTGACCCAGTGTATAATAATGAATGATAAAATGATATGTATAATATACAATATTTTATAATGTTTATAAAATGAGGATGAACTCGATCAACGGAAACACGGCCTGGCTGCCCGGCCCGGCCAGGTGTAGTTTTAATTGAAACGCACACATTATACCGCTGTACCGAGCAAACCGTAAGTCAAACGAAAAAATGTTTCAAATAAAATATTTAATTGGGACCTTTATCTAAAACTTTCTCGCGAACACTTTGTCTCTGACCAACAAATAAAAAACTTTCCAGCGGTGTGAAAATTCCATGTCATTATTAAAGCACATTGTTGTAATATTGATTTTTAAAATATGAAATAGGTTTTGTAATTGATCTTCTTTTACATCGTACGAATCGTATGGTTCTTATCTGCGTATGTATCCGTGAAAGTTTCATAATTTTACATCGCTGCTAAGTGTATTAAATGACAGTGTTATTGAAGCTCGGTTTTCGTTGTTTCACGCAGCTAGGCTTAGTTTTCGTGGAGAAAACTAGTGTAGACAGAGGGGTTTCTAACGTTATCATTCAGGTTAGTACAATCTTGGCCGAGGGCACGGTTAAAAAAATCGTACTGTACGTCTAAATAGTTTCTGAAATATCTGACTTCGAAAATGAATCGTTTAACCAAAAATGAAAGTTGTAATATTTGCTCTCGTTTTTTTCCTAATTTAGGCATAACCTCTCGTCATACAAGAAATGTCAGGAAGTTTTAGTAAATTGTATTGGCTTCTATTTAAACACGAAACGAAGTCTGTTGACTAATTAATTTTTTTTTAAACTAAACGATCGGAAAATTTTTATTTTTGAAGAAATTAGCCGAAACACTTCGAACACAGTTGTATACGACGAAAGAAACAAGCATATCATTTTTATTGTTACTGGAAATATAAGAGCCGTTTGAGAAACAATATATCAATATTTAGTTAGCTATTCATTATTGTTCTCTAAAATCTGTTCTTCAAATCCTATTACTTTAAATTAGCAATTCTTGTATCTATCTTTGTATCTGTCGCGGATCTCAAAAACGGCTCTAACGAATTCAAAGAAATTTTGTATTTAGGTGTAGTTTTGATTTTTAAGTACACCCATATAGTTGTATTTCGTGTAAAAACGCAATTTTTGAGAAAATCTAAAAGTTGAAAATTTTTAACATAGGGTCTTGCCATGTTGGCTACAAAATAACAACGAAATAGTAAATAAAGCAATCAAAACAGCGGTTTATAAACAAGCCAATTTATACTGTTTTATCAGCTGTTCATTGGATAGTTTTCAATTACTGTTAAAAAACAAGCTAATTTATACTGTTTTAGCACGTTGGAATTAGAATAAATTGGGCCTGATTTAACAATTTATTTTGTCAAAAAAAAGGTAAACTTGGCAAAGATGGATAAATTTTAATTGTCCGTTTTGTAATATAGGCCTAGCTCATTTCTGAAACATAGTATTGAGGTTATGTTAATCCTGCAATAATTTTTACTATATTTAGGCCTGGTTTCAAAACTTTAGTTGACAGACGATAGTAGAACTAGGACTAAAATCTTAATGAAAGCCTCTCACATTTCTAAAGCATGTATTTGAGGTTATAATTAATCTTGTAATTACTGTTAATATATTTAAGCCTGGTTTCATAATTTTACAAACCTATGTACAGACGAGCCAAAGATTAACGAGATTCGTTAGCGAATTTTCCAACTGCGAGCGAAGCGAAGCAGCCATCTGAGGCGGGGATGGGACGCGAAGAGTCCAGGGGCAGAGCCCCTAGTGGTACTTAATACTTGATAGTGAAACAACTGTTTACTGTGTAACATACCTTGTTTTATAGAATCTTGCAGTTCTTTTATAATTGGCATTCCGATGGATGAAAAACATACCAATTTCATTTTATCACTCAAAGCAGAAATTATCTTAAAGAAGATCTAACCTGCTTCTCAACAGCACATTTAATATGTCAGGATACTGCTTGAAAGGGAAATGTCAAAACGTATGCTAGCGCGCAGAAGCGGGTCCATCAATCCGACGAAAAGAAAAAAATTTCGATACACTTCACTGACTGCGGCAAATCAAATACCAACAATATGAAACAAGTAAAAGAGAATAAAACAAAAGTTGAATAGCAAACTTCAGCTTCAGCCATCAATTCTGAGTCGACGGATATAAAAGCGTTTGTCAGAAAGTTTTTTCGGAATGTAAGGAGTGCTACCAACTGATATGTTTAAAAACTGAAAACACACTGTAATTTTAGAGAAGTTAGTTTAGTTCGGGTTTCCTTTTAGGTTGAAAAAATAACGTAGTGTTCAATTTGACAAAGTTGTCAATATTACGGTTCCTTATTTTGTTAGATAACATCAAACTTTCTTTTATTGGTTTCAATGCTGAATTGTTATTGTTCCATCTTAATCAGGATAAATACACCTTTTAAAAGTATATTTTTTATCATTTTATGCCTAATATTTTACTTGCGATCACAATTAATTATTTACCTTAGCTGTGTCAGTGAAGTGTTTAGTTTCTTTTCTGTTATACAAACATAGCGAAAACGGCTGAAATTAACCTTCATTTTTAGGAAGTTTTTCTGTAGTAATCTCGTAATTTCTACAATATTTGCCTGCCTTGGAAATTGTTTGTGTTTAGGCTCAGTTTACCTCAATAATGTGAAAAACCCCCACTTTGTACGGTGTCCTGCACAATTACCGAACAATGTTGTTAAAACCTTTTTACTATAGAAAGGTAAATTTTCTTTTATTCAGTGTTGTCATTTCGTAAAGTTTCTGTAACAAAAGTCACAATTCAGGATAATTTAGGGTTCTAAATGGGGTTCATAGAAGTGCGGCTTAAAAAACAGAACGTCTTGGTAAGGACAGAATCCAAAAAACCAGACAAAGCAACTTGCTAAACATTCGGTAAGTTAAGAACAAAAATAATAAAAATTAAACTGGAGAATGGAGACCTAGACAACCAAAGTTACATTGATTTAGGCTATTAAAATATAATTAATTTATCTTCATTTTCTCTTTTTCTGGAAGTTCAGATGTAAGATATTTACAAAATTGTTAAAAAATCAATTTTGCTTACATTTTTATTTTACACAGAAGTACACAGAAGTAGCTAGCTTTACTCGGGCATTTTATGATATTTCTGTTACAGAAAAAATTAAACTAGTTAGCACAAATAAAAATTAAATTTGTATTAGAACAAGCTAGTTCCGCTTATTCCAAGCTGGATTGACCCGTGAGTGTCAGGCCAAACCAAATTCGCCAACGTTTGATCAGGAATACTAGGTTATCCTGTTTTTGTTTAGGACATAATAGTATTTCCTAGTTAGTAAAGATTAACTGGTTATTGTCAGACTATTTATTTCTATTAGGTCTGAAACATGTTTTTACTCAGCCTTCTGGACACTAACTTGCATTGAAAGGAAATAGAGCTAACCTAACCTAACATAACTTAACCTGAAATAACACAACCTAACCTAACGTAACTTAACCTAAAATAAAATAAACTAACCTAACCTAACCTAACAATAACACGCATTGTTTTCGATCGATATTTCCAAGGACAAACTGCTTTATCCTAACACTTTTCGGTTAGTTTTCAGGCCAAACTAGTTTGTCCTACCATATAACGTCAAACTAGTTTATTCTAGCATATTACGACAAACTAGTTTGTCCTAGCATATTATGTCAAACTAGTTTGGCGTGATAAGATCTAGATAGAACCGGTTTGTCCTAACTCACTAGGACAATCTATTGTGGCCTAGGCAGAACTAGTTTTTACTTAAATCTGGTTTGACCGGTAACATATACACATGATTTACCGTTTACCTACCAGGAACAATTGCTGCACCACTAAATAATCCATATTCAAAGTTTCGAAGTTCAAGGGTAATGTTTCATTGTTGTCAAAATTGGTAATGTGTTAAACGAAAAACTAAAGTACCACCATAAAACCGCATCATTCACCGTTATCAACCAAATTGAGTTTCTAATTTTATCAACTCAGAAATTACTGATTTTACAGAAGCATTTAGAACAGAGTCAAACTAGTTCTAATGGGGCCAATAAAACTCAATTTTTATATTTTTAAATAGACACTATTTTACAATGTTTAAAACAGAAACAATGTTTTTGGATTCCATATACAAATTTAAGAAATTTTTATTCTCTGAATTCTTTAAACTACAATTCTCCGTATTTGTGTAAATTTAAATTTCATTTGTATTTTTTCGATTTTTGAAAGGCTTTTAGCTACTTAAATCACGTTAAGTCCCATGTGTACATTTAAGTGTACACAGAAACTTTCCTATCTGCCCACGTGTACATTCAAGTGTACATAGCGCAAGCTTTCCAATCGGCCCTTGTGTACACAAGTAATGTCTACTTTAGAAGGCTATTACAAACATACGACATGAAATAAGATTACTGTATTATTTATCGCTATCATTTTTTTTCAATGATCCACTGAATCCAGCAATCCCCTTGGGTTTGTAAATCCAGGTTTCTAGAGTAAAGTCTAGTCTATCAAAATTATTTTCTGTTTCTCACAAAGGATAGTACAAGGTCTTTGCTATAAACGTTCTTATTATTGGCCTGTAAAGTGTTTAAACATAAATGTTTTGAATAATTTATCAATTAATATGGATGTCAATAATTAAACAATCGTTTTATTGATTGAGTATCATTTTTATGAGTGACACGAGTGATGAAGTTTCAGAATGAAGGTTGTAACAATAAAATAGATTTTAGTTTATCCTTTGTTTTAATAATTTCCTAGTTTACTACCTCTTTCCCCTTCTACATGCTTCAAGACAGTAATAGATATACAAAATAATACCTTTTATGGTTTCTAAACAATCTTTATGCAGGGTGATTGATATACGTGTGCCAGCTGTTTCTCTTGAAATCTATAAGAACTCTTAAAAAAAGTTAAATAGGAACTCCGCTGGACTTTTAGTTGTGTTTAATTTGTTTACTTTGAAATTTGTTATTATATTTTTCCAATATGGCGGCCAACTTTCGAACTTCTTATGGAACACCCTATATTTTATAATGATTTTGGATTATGCAAGTTGTTTTAAAACTTTTATGTAGTTGGTTTTTTTTTTTTATACGACTAACCGTTTAAAAGTTAGAGATGTAAAAGTTTTAAAAAAACACCCTATCTGAGCGGATGATATTTTGGTATGGAAACTTTTTGAACCAATGGAAAAACTCTTAACACTAACAAAACATTTTTTAGACAAATAACTTTTTTAAATCAACAAATAAATACGGTTATTGTTAATTTTTTTAAACCATAATAAAGATAAATTAAGCGACAAAAATATAAATTTGTCACACATGAAAAATGAAGTTGATTACAAATATTAATATCAGCTGATTCACAATACAGAATTCAGTAAAATCTAAAATCATCATAAAACATAGGGTGTTTCATAAAAAATTCGAAAGTTTTGCGCCATTTTAGAATTAAAAAAACTGTACTTTAAAATGAGAACTTGTAGCCTAATAAACAAAGGGCTTTCGTTAAACAATGCCAATCAACAGCTATAATATGGTTTTACAACATTTACAAAAAGCATATTTGTTGATTTTTAAAAGTTATTTGCTTGTCTAAAAAATGCTTTATAATGTTTTCATTCGTAGAAAACGTATCTATAAAAAAATATAATCCGCTAAGATAGGGTGTTTTTAAAACTGTTTGATCAAATCACACCATAAGAACTACAAATTCAAAACATAATATATTAATTGCATAGAACTCATGTAAAAAACCGTCCACAGCCATAACAATCAATTTGTATTAAAAACTCAATTTGTACTTTTTATAGTGTGACTTGATGAAACATGTTATTTCAATCACCTTTTATGTGGGAATAATTTGTTAACTCCTACCTCCGGTGTTGATGGAGTCTTTCAAAAATTTAAAAATCCTAATTTCAAGTCCAATGTTTGAAAAAAACTGTTGGGTTTACTAAACAATGAAAAGAACAAAAAAAGTTATTTGTAAAGTACATAAACGGAATACTGGAAAATGGAGGTACAGTAATTTTTTAAATTTTACAACTAGGTTTGTATTGCCCCCATTAGTCGAAAAATTAAACTTCGATTTAAAATCAATAGTGGTACACTTAAAACGATCACCCTGTATATTTGCAAAATAAAAAACCCACAAAACGCTAAATACAGTCTGGTTTTTATACAGAATGTGTAGAAAATACTGTCCCTATAGATGAAAATAAGAAAAAAGTTTCATCCACCATTTTGTTTTTTTACTAAATACTGGAAATAGAAAATATATTGACCTCAAATTAGTTTTCATATTTTCACCTAAGCTAAAATTTGGAACAATATTTTCTAGACAGTGATTTTCGTTGTATTTTTGATAGACCTTTTAAATGTTGAAATCCTTTGTTTTTGGTTCTAAGCTCCAGTCTTTAGTGAACAATTCCATTTAATTCTTGTACATTACAATAGGGTACAATATCCCATACAAATAGTCTTTTAATTCATAAGACAGCTACGAAATCCTAAAAGCATTAATTTCCATCTACTAGATGATTTGGCAAAGTGATTATGTATTCTGTGTATTTCACTGCATATTGTCTTGGTGCATAACTTTAGAAACATTGGTATTTCAGAATTACATCAAATGTGTGACTATCGGTCTTACTTTAAAACTTCTAAAGTATATCTCTACAACCGCTAAATGGTAAAGAAGAAACTAACTATGGCAGCCTACACCACTTAACAGACTTCACTGTTTGATTGTGGTATTAATAGAAACAAGTGTAACGCGTTTGAGTCCATAACTAGCTTCCAGTATAGCCTTTGTTAACTGTTCTTCTCTTTCAGCCTTATCTTTTATCAACACTTCTTAAGTGTAAAACGTTTGCTCTGCGCATGCGCACAGTGTTGTCTTGTTAAGACTCTTCTTCTCCGAGTGTACAGTGTAATTTTAACAAAATTGATCCGAGTACACTCACTGACCTTAGGAGATCTGAGGCGCTAATCATCATATTCCAGTTCCCAGCTCTAGTGTGATTGCACGAGACTTTTGTAGGTTGGCTAGTAGCGCCGCAGACGGCTTGAACTGCGTCCACGAGATCGTTGAATCACGCATTCGTAGTTTTGTTTCGGAATCTATTTGGAAATGAACAATCAGGGAAATAACTTTAAATTATTAATAATGTTTTGTATTTTTTACGTGTGACCTTAAATTAAGGCCGTTATTGTTTGAAAACTTCTAAAAAAAATTATTAAAACCATATATTTTTACTTAAATAAAAGGAGTAGCCGTCGATTTATTTCAATTATAAGATATAAGACAAAGGCGCATAGTATTTAAGAACAATTAAACAGGTTTCAAAAATGTTTGTTGAAAAACTGCGTCCAAAACATTACAGTAAGAAGTGTACGTTTTCGCTATTTAGCGCAAAGTGACGAAGACCTTTCTAGCATGAAGTGCCCTTAGTGTGTTCTCTGTGCCTTCTCCAAATAGTGATTATCTCTTCATTAAGCTATTCTTATATGCCTCAGTATTCGCTAACCTATTTCTCGCCCTTCTCATATTGTCCTTCGACTGTAGTATTTCCACTTGAAAACCGATTATCAAAACTAACCTATACTCAATCCATCTGAAAATGAGAATAAAAAAACAGATACACACTACTTCAATAAAATGGCATGTAGTGTGTATCTGTGTTTTATTTAATTTATCAATAATATTTTCCTTATCGAGCGAGGTTCTCTTCCCCGGCTTTCGTCCAATTTTGTAAATGCTTCTCCTCCGAAACTACTCGACCGATTCTGATCAAATTTTGCAGACACAATCTGGATGGTTCGAAGGGTGCACCATTTCAATTGCAAGTTGATATCTCCTTTTTTACAACAGTTATTAAGGTTTTTTTCAAATGACATTCGCAGCCCTCTTAGCTGTACGCCCAGCTCGCCTTCAGTGTTTCCCCCACTCCGGTACACCAGTTGTGGGTTTTCACAGTTGGTTTAGCTTACGTAGAGCTATCTCGAGTAACAACTCTGGATTATTATTAAAACTAAATTTTAATTTTGATGACTGGGAAAAATAAATAAAACTTCAGCTTTGATTGGGCGACGTGATGAAATACAGAGACTTTTAAGTATTTCAAATAAGTCTTATAGAAAAAAAGTTTAAGTAAGAAAACTCACAGAAATAAAAAAAAAAATTTAAATGGCAAAAAAGTAAAACAATATGATACATTCGTTCAATTCGTTAACTCTAAGTAATGTTAAAATATAATTCAGTCTCTATATCAACTATTTTGAAACAATTTCAAGCCCGTGTGACTTAGTATAAGTTGACACTCTTACACGGCCAATAATTTAATTTTATAGTTAACACGTTC
Source organism: Philaenus spumarius (assembly GCA_018207615.1). Lineage (NCBI taxonomy): Eukaryota > Metazoa > Arthropoda > Insecta > Hemiptera > Aphrophoridae > Philaenus > Philaenus spumarius. The sequence continues at coordinate 12,182 of JAGFPH010003554.1, read as the reverse complement.
ACTGCTAAGGACGCACATGTGAGCTCGACACTGAACACTATGAGAAGCGGCCGAAGCACAGTGCATTGCACGTCAACCCCGTATCAGGAGTATTTTCAATACACAATGCATTGCGTGCTTCGCACGCCAACGCCCATATTGGGAGTATTTTCAAAACACTGTGCATTGCGTGCTTCGCACGCCAACCTCCGTATTGGTGGTATTTTCAATAACCAATGCATTGCGTACTTCGCACGCAAACTCCCCGTATTGGGAGTATTTTCAATACACAAAGCATTGCGTGCTTCGAACGCCAACCTCCGTATTGGGAGTATTTTCAATACACAAAGCATTGCGTGCTTCG
>JAGFPH010003553.1:121454-146833 GCA_018207615.1 Philaenus spumarius | reverse complement strand
AACATCCCATCCCAAAGTGTCTAACGGGCGCAAAGAAGTATAACTTCAAAAATTATGGACAAAATTTGGGATTTTGTGGACAAATGTTGAGGATATTGCTTGTCAATTTCGACCTCGGTCTTACATTTTATACAGTTCAAAGCTACCCCCGCCACCTAACTTATATCCAAGTGCTTCTGTATTAATCAATCATAATTTCCGTAGAAGTAACACAATATCCAATAATATGTTTGCATTGGCATCACCAAGTGTCACAGCGGGGCTGGCGAGCGAAGCGAGCAGGGGCAGAGCTTCTGGTATAAAGTATAAGAAATAATTTGAACATTTAACATTATTTCCCATCTTAGCTTTGGGGTTATTATTAATCCTACACTTTTATTATAAAAAAAAACATAACATTATTATGTGTATAGAATGTTCTAACGGGGTTGGCATGAAGAGCACGCAGGGGTTTCCCCTAGTAATTATTTATAAACAAATTTTGTTTTTCTTTTGTACTTCTTCATGATAGCAAGTTACAGCAGTTAAAACGCAACAGGCTCTCAACATACTAATTTCTAGAGGAACATCGAAATTAGGCGTACATCTTAGAAATTATATAACTTTTGATTGGTTAAAGATAAAATGACAAGAGTGCATATCAAATTGAAGAAAATTTAATGCTCTACAACTTCGTTTCTGACAACTTTTCTGAGAAACGTTGATGGGAGGCATTAGAAGCAAATGTTTAATAAAAAGAGTGAGGTAAACACGATTTTTTCGATAATTTTCGATTTTTAACAACTTATATCTCGAAAACCGTTAGGAATTCGATAAATACGTACAGAAATTATTTTATAGGAAATTTAATTAACTTTCATTTTCATTCGAAACATTTTTTTTACAGTGCACCGTTTCCAAGATATAAGCGAAAAACCTAAAAATTGGACCTGTCCCCCTCCCGCCTTATGCTCACCTCCCAGTTGTGGGGACTTTTAGTATGTTTACCTGCTAACTACTCCTAACAAAGTCCTAAAGTCTAAAATTATCGCATATACCATGCACTCTACAATGCATTCATTGAGTGGACTATATCATTCCGGGAGCTGAAGACAAAATTTTAATGCGTGCATTTTTGGCAGATGTAAACACACAGTACTGTCTTAAGTTTGCACGTGTTTCTTAAAATGAATATTGCAAACTATTTTCGTTTGAATTGACCAAAACGAGGCCACGAGTTTTTATAAAAAGAATTGAAGAAAGAGGAACTTTGGTGTTACAAGAAGCAGTCCTAATACATCCGAGCTTCCTTGGCAATAAGAAACGTCGTTTTTCAAACCAAACCCCTTCCTCCCCTAGCCCCCTCTCCCTGTAATGAATAACGGAATGAAGATTAAGTATCAAGATGGCGTCCCTGGTTCTGTTAATTATTAGCAATGAAAGTCTAATTAGCGTAAATTTTGATTAAACACTCCACAGTTTCAACTATTATTAATGTTTCTTGTTCCTTGAACGTAGTGCAAGTTTTAAAAGCGAGTAAATTATTAGTGTCACAATAAAATATAAGAAAGAACGGTTGTATAGAAGCATCAGATGTAAATGTTGTACATAAGCGTGCATGTGTTACTGCTTGTAGTTTTATTTAAACCTAGGGGGCTGCCCCCATGCACGCTTCCCTCACAAACCCCCGCAGCGACTTGAGGCGTAGCAAATTCAAACAGATTATTGTATACTTTGATATTTCAACAGATGAAACGATTGATCAGGACAAGTGGAACTTGGATGAGGTAGAATGGGGGGGGGATGGTGACCTAGATCCTGACGCATGCGTAGTAGTGCAGAGTTTTGTTTGAATGACAGGATTTTTGTTACATATTAGAGATATATTAAACTAACCTATAAAAGCTGTCGGTTGTGAAACAAAATTAACTAAGAGATTCTAAATTCGCCAAGTTGGTTGATATAGTAATAAATAAATGATTTCACAATACTTGTGTTGTTTAATCCCGTGCCACGTCCATCCGCAAACCCCATAATTTTGTTATAGTTATTCCTTGACAAAAAATACTCTATGTATAATTGTAATAATATTGTATTGCTTGATAACCAGAACAAATCGGCGGTTTCAAGGGTAAATTTGAAAACATAATTAATATACTATGTAACTTAATTTAATGTACAATAAATACAAAATAATACACAGCGACAAAAAAGTTAATGTACTTGAGCGAGAATTAGATTGTCTTATATCGTGTTTTATTTGTTTTTACCATAGTTGTATTTAAGGAATGTACAGGGTGTCCAGTAATTACGGGATCAAACGTCTGGGAATTGGTTCTATGGGCCAAAATAAGAAAACTTTTGTACAGTTACACCATCCGATAGGGAATCAAAAGGACTACAAACAAGGTATCGACATTTTTTTCGTTAAAATGTAACTTTTTTTAAGGTTTTTAGGTATGAAATTTATTTAATGTATGGTTATGAAGCAATACAAAATTATTACAATCATACATAGAGTATTTTTTGTCCCTCTTTATGCTTGCGTTTTTATATGAATTGATTTTAGTGCCACTGTTCATTCAAAGTTAGTTTTAAAAAGAAAAACTGGTTTGGCGGTACAAGTTGGTCAAAATTGGCAGATTTAAATCAAATTTAGTAAATAAATAATCGAAATTTAAATACAAAACGTAATATGATAATGGGTTTTAATAGTTTTTGAAAATAATTTAACTGACTTTTTGGTATTAGGCACCTAGTACTTGTTTTCATTCAGTGCAGCCAAGCGTCACTAAATAGGGTCGGGTGGGCGGAAGACCCTAACCTTTTCTTGGTTCAGAGCTAGGCTGTCCGCAACTATAATCATTTTTAGATTATTTTCATTTTTCAATACGAAATCAAAATATTTACGGGATTAAAAGCAGCTTAGATAAGAAGTCTACATGCAGATGAAAGTTTCGTAAAAGTTGGTCAAGCCATTCTGGAAATCAGCCCGGACAAACAGACAGAAAAAATTTAAAAAATGCATGTTTATGTTTTGGTAACGTGTGACTAACCATAGGAGTTAGATAAAAGAATTGATTTTAAAATCACAGGCAGACACTTCAATTTTATTTATATATATAGATTTACTTCTCATCAAAACTAATGTTGAATAATGATTGGAAAGTAACGATTTGGAAATAAATGTTATCAAGTTAATAAAACCTAAATGTGCATATCCTATTGATTTTGATAAAGTAAATCAGGGTCATTTAGCAATGTTTTATAAGGGTAAACTAGCTGATATTGTGCCATAACCAACCACGATTAGGTAGTACTGGAGAGGTTGTTTTCTATGGTTTTTCGAAGTCGTTGCTATTATAGTAATTGAGTAGGTTTGCTGCGTAGTGGGACAAATTTTTCTATTTTCATAGTCACTGTAATAGCAATTAGTTCAATTAAATCAGATTTCACTGTGATCGGATATAATTACCTTCAATAATTCATACCGGTTTTAGAATACGCCTATCCTGTGACAATATAGAGGAGTATTTAAAAAGATTTTGATATAAAATACGTTTTACAAATTATTCTAATTGGGAACTTTTAAGGTTAAAACTTATTTTCACAATCATAAACTATTTAGCCTAAATAACAATGAAAAAAAAACACATTTATTTTCATTAGAAAAGGAAATAATTGATTTGTAATGTTAATAGTTTTCAACATAGTTGATATTCGCAATAATTTTTAAGTCCGGTCATTTTGAAAGTGTACTAAATAAATTCTTGGTACACAAAATTTATAAAAACAAAGCGTTTTTACGTCTACGTTTTTAGCTCTGGGTTCAAATGTGAATTATTGCCGTTATTCTTTTAATAAATCTGTATAATTTAAAACAACTTAAGGAGAGCATTTCATCGAAATTTAAATTTCTTTAGATTTTCAGGTTTTGGTACAATAGTTATAATAAGAAAACAGTTTTCATTGTACATCAAAATTGAAGCCTATCGCTTGTATTTCGCGGACTATTGACTGTTTCTAGGTTATACTTTTTTGCTGTTTCCCCAAATACTTTAATCAAAGTATCATTTAAAATACGCCACCGTTAGGGATCTGTGATACCGTTAATCTGGAGCATTCCCTGATATGTACAGATACCAGCACATGATCAACTAACCTGGCTAAAAACATCAGTACCTGGTACATCTCTGTTGAACACGTTCACTGCTTAGGACGCACATGTGAGCTTGACACTGAACACTATGAGAAGCGGCCGAAGCACAGTGCATTGCGTGCTTTACACGCCAATCCCCATATCTTCAATCCACAATGCATTGCGTGCTTCGCACGCCAACCTTCGTATTGGGAGTATTTTCATGACACAATGCATTGCGTGCTTCGCACGCCTATTTTAAGCCTACGTTCTAAGGACGCACATGTGCGTCCGCTTTAAAATATTAGAGATTATTATGTAGAAAGGTTCAAATATAAAAAAATGTAATTTCTACTCATTTAGATAGGCCTAAATATAACAAATAAAAGGTCAGCTCCTAGCATAGGAAATACGAAATTTGCGTAGCAGTGAACTTATTAAGGGTGAGGTAAACATCCAATAGTTCGTTTGAAGGATGAGTCACATTAGAAGCGGTGTGGGAAAATGTTTTTTCTTTACAACTTACGCCCTTTCCGCACACCGCCATTGTCTCGCCTCCCTAACTAACTGATAAAGGAAAAGAGGGAATAGAGGAGAAGTTTGCTCAAGGTCAAATATTCAAAATTCATAAATATCTAAAGGTACGGTCGAAAAGACCGCTCTGCGAGTTCTCAAGGGTTAAAATGCACTGGAGTAGGTCCAAAGTTATAAAGCCTTAAAGGCCGAACCGGATAACATATTTAATTACCAACTGTCCTTCAAACCAAACATACTATACGGTATAGTTATAGTGAGACAATAAAAGGGTGCTTAAAGTAAAGACCACGAAAGATTACCGTTGTGGGGCGGGCTTTGTGTACTCCGAGACCTTGGACGCGCCAATCACCGTTGTGCGACGTTGTCACGTTCTTCCAAGCGCTTCTAACTGAACGCGGCTGACTCAACGCATTTATAATTCTTTAAACTATACGCTCAAAGAAAATGCCACTAATGCCGTAAAGTTGTTATTTGTATTGAAAAATAGAGGAGAACACGGAACTTTAAAAAAGTACATATTCGTATGTACTACTACTTCCTGAGATAACTATATATTAAATATTGAAATTTTCCGTGTTGTTTGGGTACTGTTCTGTAGTTAATAGTATTTATGTTACATTTTATTTTTCACAAAAATTGAAAGAACTTTATATATTTTATTTTATTTCCAACGACCACACTTATCCAATTTACATGGCGTATTAACTACAGATGGCTGATATACAGAGATATAATATTAGCTGTATGAGATACATATTCAACCAAACCTAAGGTGATATAAGAGGAAACTCAAGCTAACAGAACAACAACAGAGGTCTATGTTTAACAACAAGTAATCAACAAGCAAATAGAACAAATGAAACAGAGTTAAACTATGTAAATACTACTTACGGTAACAAAGAATCGTACGTCTAACGAACATTACAATATGCCACCGTTACATAGATTATAACCATTATAATTTATTTTGTAATTAATTATCATTGTACTTAATTATTGAACGTTTGTTATTTAGACGATTTAAAGTTAGTTAAATAATTGGACAGATTTGACATATATACATTATATTTCAAAGAATTTTTTGAACTTTAGTTACATTAGTTCTAACTTTAGTTAATCTTTAGTACATTAGTTTACTAAAGGTTTACATTAGTATACCACATTTCTACTTTTGTAATTAAATTTCATTATTTAATAATACGGTATTAATAATATTTCAAAATTTGTAAAGTTGCTACAAAGACTTGAAAATTTCCTCTCGGGGGTTTTTAGGGGCGCTGATCTCATTTCTGACCATAAGAAATGCTCCCGGTGCACCCGGGGGGCTTTCGGGGCGATGGGGGGAAATTTGTGAAGTTGCGATAGTGACTTGAAAATTTCCTCTCGGGGGTTTTTGGGGATGCTGATTTCATTTCTGACCATGCGAAATGCCCCCAGTGCACCGAAAACAGTGACAAACATTTGTTTCGGAACAGTTTGCAAATAGTTTGCATAGCCTACAGTTGCGAAACAATTTGCAAACAGTTTGTTGTTTCTTGTTTGGAAGTGTTGACTAGGCTTTACTCTTGTGAAGATATAAGGTTCTCAAAGTCGGGGGTCTACTAAACAAATACGATAGTAGGGCACGTGTAGCCTCGAGAGGCAAATACCAGGGCCCCTAGGAGTGTTCGAGACTAGCAGTTTACCAGTGCAATATGGCAACGCTGTGCGCCCATCCTACTGGCCGCCACACAACGGTAATCTTCCATGGTCTTTACATATAGTCCAACGGCATTGCATGTGAATTTATAAAAACTGTCAATGTACATTTATTGCCATAGCTTTTTAGAAAGAATATAAAACTAATAAGGATTGAGTTAAGTGAGTAAATATCACCTGTAATATAATAACAATAATATTAGTTCCTAAAACTGACTACTCAGATAGAGCTCTTTCGTATCTACAAATATCTTTTTACCTCAAGGGTTTAATATGATTACCCAAATAGAAACAGAGATTTAAGAAACTAAAATTTTTAAGTGGGCATTTAAAAAGTTTCAAAAACTATAACAGTTACGTTGAACAACATTTTGTGGATCACTAGATTGAACCAAACAATGCCTGTCACATGTAGTTAGTGTCACATTAAACGAAGGTTAAGAAGCTAGGCCGTAATGCGTAAATAAATTGAATTATTAAAAGAATGTACAAGGCGGAACATTTATTAGTCGAGAAAAAGTTGTAAAATTTGTAATATCTGCTTATTGTGTCTCTATCATGTTGAAAAACCTTTGGCCTTACTGCGCACACTTTAAGAAAACGACGCTGCTACCACAACACCACCATACACCAATTCAAGTGCCCTTGTCTTAATCAAAACTCTGACCCTACTGCGCATGCGTCTACGTCCTGGAGACCGTTACTCTCACCACTCTACCTCGAACAAAGTGACTCTGACGTAATCAAAACACTGGCCCGGTCACCACCAACACAGCAACCTTTCCCTATCCAAGTGCCTCTGTCTTAATCAATCGTCATTGTTGTGAAAATATCAGAGTCTACAATAATCAGTTTGTATATTTATTTCGCCACGACCGTAGAAGGGGAGCAAGCGGCGAAACCACGAGTCGCTACGAGTGTTGGTGAGTGAAGCGAGCAAGGGGCGAGCCTTCCAGTGTTCGTTCACAGATTAGTTGATAGCATGGGCAGGTATTGTCCATGTTAGTGAAACGGAGATCTTACTCTACTAGCCCGCATGAAAACATCAACCTTAAAAAACTCATTTAAACTAGTTATTAGGAAACTTCACAATAGGGTTTACTTAAAAATGAGACACGTTACTGAAACAAAGAAATTTGGATCTTGAATTAAACAATGAGACAAGGATATTCATAACTCAATTTGGTAGTGAATAGGAACCGATGTAGTTAGGTCAGGTAGTAGCGCAGCAAGCCTCCATAAGGCCCATGCTATTAACTAAACTGTAAACGGATAATAGTATTTGAATGGAAAGTATTTTAAAAGTATTCCGTATTTCTTTTGTTTTTTTCTTCTTCTAATTGTTCGATAATTAATAAGGTTCGTTTAAGAACTTTCTAAACAGTTGACATTTTAACGACTGGATGTAGCACAATCTTGCTAGATGTAAACGGAAAATGTTGTCCGCTTTATTTTCACATAAACCCCAGTTATGTTTCATCTCTTGAGCTATACGGGCGGGGAGGGAGAGTTTTAAAATATATTCTCTGTAATACCCCTTTCCACCATAATCAGGTTAAAACAGGATAAGAGATAGAAGAGACTGACACAACCGCGTCTGGAAACTGTCTGCGGGGGGAAAAAAACGAGAGAGATTAGAACGTCGAGGCATAATGGCTGTTATTCTAAAGCTTATACGAAACTCGGTTATTTAATGTACAGGAATATTTCTGGATAGCAAGGATTGTTAACTCTACTAGCTGTGTGCCCAACACACAGCTTTGCTACAGTAAAGAGTTTTGAACATTAATAATTTAACTAAGGCTTCATAAAACTGTATCGTGAAGCTATTTATATGAAAACATTTCACACGCAAACAAATTTACACAGCTTGTACTCATGTCAAACGTTTAATCGCATTAGATTCATAATTATATTTTTAAATTTGTTAATTTAGTTAATACATATTTTAGCTATGCACAAAATCAGAAAGTTTAAAAACGTTCACACTTCAGGTTTAACAATTACTTCACAAAAGCTACATTTGTTGATTACTGAACATGAAAATAAGTAAAAACCTCGACCGGCTGTCTAACTATTAAAAGCTGGAAGGGAGATTTCATTAATAATAATTCGATCACGCAGCTTAACCGCTGACGTGAGTTGAGCAAATTTCCAAAATTAAGTTTATATGCCTATGTTTTAGGGTTTCAACCAACAATTTGGGAAATACTCCTACTCACGAATGCGTTGAACAGCTGTCTGTGTGTCGCAATATATTAGTAGAATTTGTTTGCGCCTAGTGGCCTGGCGAGTTTGCACCACTTAACTTCGAACCGGGTACTTCTATGGTTTTTACGTTTTGATCGATTTTGAGGGAACCAAGCGAGCTATAAGGTCGCGTAAAAAACAAAATTTGCAGAATAACATCCTACATTTATATTTTTAGAAAAAAATTCATTCTCGTAGTAAAAATCTCAAAAAATAGTTACTTCCTGTCAAAAAACTTGCTTCCGTTTGTTGGATTTTTTTGGCTAACGAACTCATCCGAGCGACGGGGACAAGCAACACGTGTACCAAATTTGAACCAAATCGGACTTAAAATGCGACCGCTAGAGTAAGAACACATATATATGATTTTTAATGACACCCCAAAACGTGTTCTGGGGACCATGATCGGTGCCCATTTGCTACTCCCGACCTTGGGTCTTACCATAAGGGCCACTGCAATAGCTTATTTTTCCTATGGAAATTCGCTAATAAATCAGCTGTTTGTAAATACAAAATTACTATTAAACTTACCTCAACGGTTTGAAGGCAATCATGTTTGAAATTATTTAACACATTTAAAATAATAAAATGACACATTTAGTATTTTTGCGGAGTATGGGAAAGTTTAAGCTTATGTATGTTAAGAGCGAACGTTGAAAGGTTCTCTCAAACTCTCAAGCTACTACACTGGATTCCACGTTCTCCGTTCAGTACAGAGCGCCCATAAGCCATGTTATCCATACGCCAGTCTCAGCGGTACTAGCCAACTAAAAACATCAACACCCATGCAACGCTCGTACAGTTGACGCAACCCGCATGACAATAAACGTGATGTTCCCTGTAATGGTAGTAGCATGTCTATTCTCCCGTAAGATCTGTACTGCACGGTGAACGTGGAATCGAGTGTAGACAAACATTCTATCACATAAATAACTTGGGGGTTTTCAGGACATTATAATTAGTAAATTTTAACAAACTTAAATTGAGGAAATGTTAAATTTTTATTTTTGGTGGGCATCGGAATGTTTGAGCTACAGATTGGTTTATTTTCAATAGCACACGTAACTGGTTCTCCAAAAGTAAGGGACAGTTCTTTCAATACAAAAAATGTCTCCCATTTTAATAACATGGCTTAATTTTAAAATGACAGTTATTACATGCTTTTCTTCAACTCACTACCGTTTAACCGGTGGGTGTACCGGAGCGTGGACGGGTGCACGGTCGCCTCGGCTCTTTCCGTATCGCTTCGGGCTGCTCCATATAGCACATCGCGTTACGATTGCGTTCTCGAATACGTATATTAACCAAAAAAAAAATAACCCTCAGATAAGGGGTGGGGGGAGGTTGGCCCTGAGGACCAAAAATTTTCGGAAAAATCCAATTTATGACTATAACTAAAAAGTTAAAATTAAAATTAATGAAAACAATTTTATTTAAACATGCTTTAATATCCATGAATAACATAAATAGACTCGAACTATAATATAAATTCAACCCACAGATAAAATTAATTCTTCCTCACCGAATCTGATATTTTAATGAGACTTGATAGCTTGCAATGTTTTTACTTTTTACAAAATAAACTCACCCAAAAAGCATGGGGCGTGATGTTTTCGAAACTTCGCGAAAGTACGTCCCATGTTTTTGGGTGTGTTTATTTTGTGAAAAGTAAAAAGATTGCCACGAGGGTTGGCATGCGAAGCACGCAATGCATTGTTTATTGAAAATACTCCCAATAAGGAGATGGCGTGCGAAGCACGCAATGCTCTGTGCATTGAATATCCTCCCAATACGAGGGTTGTACCGGTGGTCGATATTGTACAGTGTACAATACAGCGTACAATATGAATCTGATGATGACTGTATGCCGTCGAAACCGGTAATCCTCTAAAAAAAATTTGAATAGATTGACGGAGTATATACAAGGTAATTTACCTAATAAATATTATGCATAATACCATCCAGGAAGCTGTACGAACATTATGCCTAATAAATATTAGTCTTCCATCGAAACCATCGTTAGGCATTTCCAAAACTGGGGAGTTATTTTTTGGACACCCGGTAATTAGAGTAACAGAAAAAATTACTATTTTTTACAAGAATGAGTTCAGAACCGCGGACGGTCCAACCGTTGCAACGAAAAAAAAAACAGAAGAAAACAGATTTATAGTCTACCTCAATAGATCAAAAAGCTTTTAGCGTTTCAAATACAACTTTATAACGAAACCACTAAATTATTCTGTATTTTCTACCCGCCATTAGCAAAACACAGTGTATAAATAATACATGGACGTTTAAAAACGTTTTATCGTGCGGCCTTTGTGGCGCGTTGGTCAAACTTGACGTCGATAATAAAAGCGAGCGAACAAGATGACGGGGAAAATCTTTACAGAATCATTGCAAGTTAATGCGGACCATGTATTATTCAACGAGTGTTTTCCCGGAGAGTAAAAAACCGAGTTGATGCAGCAAGCACGTCACTTCAATCAAATAACTTGGCGTTCAGTAAAGTAGCCTCAAATTTTAAATTTTTTTATTAAGTTGGTCAATTAAATGTGTAAATTTCGTTAGTATAGTCCGTTTAAAGGTTAGTTGATAGCATGGGCAGGCATTGTCCAATTAATTGTCCATGCTATTGAAACGGAGATCTTACGCTAGTAGCCCGCATGAAAACATCAACCTCATAAAACTCATTTAAACTAGTTTGTATTAGCAATAAGTTTCCCTTGATATTGTTTTTATTGATATTTATATTTTCAAGAATAATTTCAAAAGTGAAAAAAAAATAGTTGTTTTGTTTACATTTATTTTGACGCAAGATCTGTGTTTTTAGGAAAGTAAATGATTGAATATTGTACATCAATAACTGAACAATAATATAAAAACTGTAGGAAAAATCTTTAAATTCAAAATGTTTTATCAAAATGAATTAACGATTGAGAAAAATAAGCATTAACTTTAGTTTACATAAAACATCAGAGCATTATTTGTGCTTTACTAAATATCATGTCCTAAATTCTGATGTATAGTAAGCCTACTGTAGTAATTATTTGGAGAGTATATTATTTTACTTGGGAGAATATATTTGCTTTCAGAAAACAATTTTAACAATTTGTTAGAATTGAAATAGCACAGCAATACACGTTAGAATAAAACTAATGTAATGTTAGTTTTTTGTAGTTTAAACTTCATAATGGGGTTTACTTAAACATGAGGTACGTTACTGAAATGATGAAATTTGGATCTTCAATTAAACACTGAGCCAAGGATATTCATAATTCAATGTGGTAGTGAATAGGAGCCGATTTAGTTAGATCAGGTAGTAGCGCGGTAAGCCTCCATAAGGCCCATGCTGTCAACAAAACTGTAAACTGACAATAGTGGAATCCCTTATTCGTCTACACACGAGTTTGTCACTGTTTAAAACATGTTTAAGAAGAAATTGTTTGGGAGGTAATTGTGACAGAACACCGTGAAAATATAAAGTGGGAATTTGTTTTACGTTCTGAAAGTTTACTAACTGTATCCTAAAAATACAAACTATTTCCACGGTATATAAATATTATATAAACTACCCACTAGATTAGTTGAGACAAATTATATTTTGCCGTCATATTGCTTCACAGACAACTGTTTTTACAAGCATTGAGTTAATAAAGTAACTCATTTTGACCACATCAGCTGGAGTCGAGGACATCACCTGTTACTTTTCGTTTTTATAACTATTTATTGAACGAACTATTTAACGACAGTAAACAATCGATTAAAACAACAGATAAATTCGATTGTAAAATTGGACTATACATTTCCAACAATCCAAATTGCACAATAAACATTAATTTCAAATAGCGTATCGCAAATGCCAATTCAATTAGTTAGTCTTGAAAAGCCTAAAATTATGTTAGAAGTTATTTTCATTTTTGTTATACTTTTAAAAACGTTATTCAAACTAGTTTAATGTTTAATGATAAAGTTTAATCCTGGTTAACCTAATTGAGTTGATTTCTATTTTATACTTATAGTTAAATAAATACCTTATTTATATATAAAACTGCTCGCAGTCCAGTAATCGTTTTTGTAATCGGTGACGACCGTTTCGCCTATTTCATTCAGGCATTGTCAAACCGAAACTTCTATGTTATAGCATTTAATTTAAATGCTCATCACTTTAAAATTACACAAAAACACACAACAGGACACATCACAACACTTTGAAACACAAAAAACTACATTTAAAATAATCGCAATGTTAATTATGTCATATAACATGGACACACGTGTTCACTGGTTCATTGCTTAGTCAGTACTGAACAAAGAACTAGTTTTGCGGGTGGTTATGTCTTCTAGTTGAAGGGGTTAATTTAATTATACTGTCGAAGATGGTATTCGATTGAAAGTGGACTTTTTCGTTTAATAAAATAGATGGATCAGAAATACATTGTTTGTAAATTTGGAATTCTTCTAGGACATTCATAATTGGCCCTTTTGAGCATTTATGTAATATTTGCATATTGCTATCTATATTGGAATAATTGTGGCCTGTTTCTACTAGATGTTCGGCAAATTTAGATTTTATTGGGTTAAGGTTTCTTTTCGGTAAGTGTTCTTTAAATCGGGTTTTAAACGATCTTCCCGTTTGGCCGATATAGTGTTTAGGGCAATTAATTGCCACAGGATATTTTATATACGCCGCTTGCATTGAATGGGCATTTTTCTTTATTTCTAGGTTTTAATGCATTTCCTAAATTATTTCCTGTTTTGAATGCTAACGTGTAACCTTTTTTTTTTAAATATCCTTCCTGCGACATTCTCTACTAGTCCATGGAATTCCGTGCTGATATATTTGGTTTTTTTCTTTTATGGTAGGTTTGCATATCTTAGTTTTATTCTTCACTAATTTGTCAATTATTTTGTGGTCATAGCCATTCGAAACTGCGATCTGTTTTATTATATTAATTTCTTTGTTATAATCAACTGTATTCATGGGCACGGTGAGAGCTCTGTGTACAAAGCTGGAATAGGCTGCCATTTTGTGGTTATGGGGATGATTGGATGTTGCATGTATTGTATGGTCAGTCTGTGTTGGTTTCCTGTATACTTTAAAATTGAATTTGTTGATATTTTTAATTATGGTTAAATCTAGGAAATGAATGCTATTGTTTGTTTCTAATTCGTTGGTGAATTTAAGTGATAGGTGTATTCCATTCAAGTAGTTGGTGAACATTTTTAACTGTCTTATAGTACCCGTAAACAGACAAATGGTATCATCAACGGATCTGTAGTAAAATTGTATATCTTTTTGAAATTGATTTGAAGTATGCATTATGTATTTAGTTTCCATATAATTTAGAAATATTTCTGCCATCACGCTAGAGAGTGGAGAACCCATGGCTAATCCTTTGTTTTGTATGTAAAAAACATCTTTAAAAACAAAGTAGTTTTGTTGTAAGCACGTATTAAGGAGTAAGATTAGTTCGTCCAATCTGTCGTGTTCCATGGTATTATTGTCTGAAATGTTTTTTATAATTTCTATTGTTTCAGATATTGGTACATTTGTGTACAGTTTTTCTATATCAAATGAAACTAGTATACTGTTTTTATTTATTTCTATATGGTTCAGTTTATTAATTGGTTAAAAGGTTAGAGTTAGTACACTGCTAACATAAACAGATGTAAAAACTCCAAATTTGTGCATCAGCTGTAGTTCATCGCTAGGACCAAAAGTGGCTTTTCGATTCTCGTTCATTTCCCGGCCTCGGCTGCACAGAAAAAGTTTAATTTTGGTCCTAATGATGAAATGTACCATTCTTACCGTATTAAAAGTCTAAAACAAGTTTTGAATCAAAAAGCTGAAAATTATTTACGCTTAACCTTAGATACTAACCTTATGTTTAGTTTGTTTACCTCTAATTAGTAACTAAATTTAACAAGTATCTTTTATTATTTTTTCACAAAAAATAATAGGCCTAAATCAGTGCAATGGATACATAATTTGTTTACTCTCTACTTATGGTTTTTTTAATCACAGCAAGGTTATTTACATCTTTAACACATTTTTATATTAAATTGAAGGAAACTAGTGTTGATGATACTATTAAAAATAAGGCGACAAACAGGTAATTGTGAAACAATTAAACATTAAAAAAACTCTTTTTTAAAATCAAAACCGTAATACGTATAATGTAAAAAAAACTTTAAAATGAATTTCCAATTATACATATTGTTTGACAACTTAATTAAAGTGGCGTACAATGAAAGAGACTCCCTATCGCATACCGGAACATGTTTAACGTCAAACCCCCGCACCAGCCTAACTTAATTTGACCCTCACCCGGGCAACGTATGGACAATAATGATCTTTACTTGTGTGTTTTATGTGTTGTGTTACTCGTGTGTGTTAAGTGTACTTACGACGATCTCACTAGTGAGAGAAATGGTTTTATTTATTTAATTAATTAGTGTGTAATTTGTGTGACAGGAATATGGGGTAACACGAAACCGCGGTTGTCACAGCTGTAATAACAAGGATTGAATGAATGGACGCAAAAAGTGAAATTTTATACCTATTTTTTACATTCGTTGGAAATGAACATTAAATAGGTTTTAAAGAATATCTCAGATTTTAAAAGATAGGCTTCCACGGTCTAAAACATTATTATTATACTTAACCTTCGGAGATCGACCGCGTCACGTTGAGTACAGTCGACGTTTCGGGCACTTACAGATGTCCATTTTCAATGCTTAACAAATGTCAAGTGAAGCGATAAGGCCTAACTAAGACTGAGGTTATATAGTCCTGGGAGTGGACCGTTTACGCCTTTGCCAAGCGGCCTGTTACTACCTGTTATTTGGAGATGTCAATTCCAATAGGTTTGTTGTGACAGTTGGTGTTTCTAGAAAATTCTAAGCTGCATTGTGTTTATTTTCGAAATAACGGGAAAGTCCAATGCAGCTCAGAATTTTCTAAAAATACCAACTGTCACAAGTAATCTATTGCAATTAGATTAGACCAAAGAATCGCAGGTAGTCAAGTGGGTGCCCGACAAAGGCATAAACGGTCCACTCCCACGACAATATAACCTCAGGCCTAGGCCTTCTCGCTTCACTTGACATTTTTTAAGCTTTGAAAATGGACCTCCGTAAAGTGCCCGAAACGTCGGCTGTACTAAGTACATAATAATAATATCCTTTTTAAGGCTCTTCTTTACCTTGAAGAAAACTCCCGAGTGTACGGTATGATTTCAATGCTAAAGGACTGACTCAAGCCGCAAAATCGTTGAAACATGCATTCGTAATACTGTGTTTTGGATTCTATTTATAAATTCATAATCTGGAAAACTACTTTAAGTTATTAAGAAGGCTTTATATGTTATATAAGCTTAAAATATGGAAATTATTGCTTAAAACTCCCAAAAAATGCGTTAAAAATAATCTATTTTTACTCATTTAAACTGTTGATTAAAAGGAGTTGCCGAAGATTTCTTTCCATTATGAGATATAAGACAAAAGCACAAAGCCTTTAAGAACAGTTTAAGATGTTTCACAACTTTTTAGGTTGAAAAACGGCGTCCGAAACACGGTAGTAGGAAGTGAATTATTTTTGCTGTTTTACGCAAGGTATAGAAGACCCTTAAGCATGACGAAGATAAGGTTAAAAGTTACGCTGTCATTAACCATTCGTCAGCACGACGTTGCTTTAATAATAATGGAAGGGCAGCACAAAAACAACACTACACACTTTTACGGTTAACCAAACTGAAGCTGCAGGAATGGGCGCGTCTCTAGTTCTCTCGTAGGCAAAAAATATTTTAGTTTGGCAAAAACCATCGTAAAATTTACGAATGGTTAATGATCTAGGCTTAACGAACCAAAGTTGTAAATGCAATGAAGAAAATGAACGAACATAGTAAACTCGTTGTTATAGTAACAAACAGAAGATCTTTCATAAATTGGTGAACACAAGTTAACTTCAGCATAATAATTTAAAATAGGACTAGCGAAAGGACGTTTTAACGTTAGCAATTCTGCGGAAGTGAATATTGTCGGGTGAAGTGCAACCGAACCTGATTTATTACTATAGAGAGTCGTGGCTGCACTATCTTTAATTTAATCGGTTGATGAGTTATACGCTTGGGAAAACTTCCTCGATGTCAAACACAACTAACACTGCTCAACGGTTGCACAGGTGAAAGGTGGATATTTTAGTTGCCTAAAATCTAAACTAAATCTATAGATAATAAAGCAAAAGGGAAAATGTACAACAAAAAATTATACTGTGTGTAAAAAAATTCCGCCCCCCATTATTTTTTTTACTTGTTAAAACAAACAAATATCTATCGGGGAACGGTACTAACTTAATCCAAAGTATCTTTTGACGTTGTCGGAAATTTTGAGTGTCCCCCAAAAATGGTGGATTTCGGAGGCAACTCAAAATTTTTAAATGGGAAGTATGGTCATGTGATACCTCATTTTAAAGGTCTATTTAAGACTACGAAAATTACATAAATAAAATAAAAATCGGACCACCCAAAACAAAATGGCGGCCCTAAACGTGTTGAAATAAATCGACATAAAGTTGCTAATATCTCGAAAAGGAAGAGTTTTAGAAAAAATTTCAAGAGACAAAAAATGTTTATTTCAAAGTGCTTGACCTAAAAATTGCTTTCAAATCGATTTCGTAAATTTAATTTTTTACGAAATTTTCTAAGATGGAGGAGTAAAAATAAAATTTACGAAATCGATTTGGAAGCAGTTTTTTTAGGCCAAGCACTTTGAAATAAAAATTTTTTGTCTCTTGAAATTGTTTCTAAAAACTCTTCCTTTTCAAGATATTAGCAACTTTATTCGATTTATTTCAACACGTTTAGGGCCGCCATTTTGTATTGAGTGGTCAGATTTTTATTTTCTTTATATCATTTTCCTAGTCTTAAATATACCTTGAAAATGAGGTATCACATGACCATATTTCCCATTTAAAAAATTTGAGTTGCCCTCGAAATCCCCCATTTTTGGGGGACACTCAAAATTTCCGATAACGTCAAAAGATACTTTGGATTAAGTTAGTATCGTTCCCCAAAAGATATTTGTTTTAAAGGGGGGGGCGGACTTTTTTTACACCACAGAATACGTTTTGTAGAACACGAACAAGAATAGTCATCAACAAATCTAATGTTTGGTTCGCTAAGAAATGTCTGTCAGAAATCTGTTTGTTCCTAAATGTGTTGTTGGACAGTGTAAGTATCTTTGCCCAAGTCTCAAACACTGCACACAACACAAATATTAAAATAAAATACTTCAACCGTCTAAAATTTCAAATAATTTCTATCACGCAGCTGAACCTCATTTGTAAATTCAGAGAAATTCCTAAATTAAATTTATGTGTATGCGTATTAGTGATTCAATCAACTATTTAGGAATTGGTCTACTAAAGAAAGCATTGAATATGGGTCTTCGTGTAAGAAATATATTAGTACTAGCTGGTACGATCCGGCTTTGCACGGATAGACAAATCAAAGTTAAATTTATATTAACCAAAAAAATATATCAATAAATATATTATGTACTATGTATTTCTTATGGGGATTTTTAGTAACTTTTACCGCCCCCCCCCCAACCCACCCTAAAATTTCGAATTTTTTGAAAACCTTTCTTAGCTAGCACTATACCAAATTTCATTCCAATCCGTTCGGTGGTTTTTGAGATTTCGTGATGAGTCAGTGAGTGGTATTGGATTTTATACATATATACAGATAACTTGTTTGCACTTCACCCTCCAGCCCCGACTCACGCATTGCTTCATTCCGCTAGTAGTGGAAAAAAGGTTTGCCAGTTTGCACCTAGACTTTATGGCCTCGGATTATGGTTCGCTTTTCCCGCAGCGGACAAACTCCCTTCTCGAGTTTTTAATCCCGGCCGTCAGATCAGACGTGGCCTCTACTGCATAATTCCCCACGTGGATTTAAACAGGGTACTTTTATGGTATTTTACATTTCATCGATTTTGGGGAAACCAGACTGGCTATAAGGTAAAATGTGTAAAAAGAAATTTGGGTCTGCGTCGGACCAGACGGTGGAAGTTATACTTCTTTGGCCATCCAATGGTGTAGACAGGTAGACCTACTATTGATTTAATATATTTTGGGAAAACTAGTCGTAACTTAGAATAGCCCTACTATTTTGTATATGATAGCCTATTCTTTTATAAAAACAGTAACCAACACTAAAGGCATATTTTAAAATTAATACCCCATTTTTTCCTTCTTTGTTACATACGCTTATGAATGCTATCGTTGCATCTGTTTGGTTGGTCACAGTTAGTCTGGGGACCATGATCAGGGCTCACTTACTACACCCAACAAAACGAATGAGCTCCCGAAGTTTCTGCATATCGTCGTGAATCACCCTGCATATAAAATTTTTAATGACTGCCGGAAACGTGTTCAGGAGACCATGATCAGTGCTCACTTACTACACCCAACAAAATTTATATTGCATTGTCATCGGTCCTTGATAAGTGTGCAAAGTTTCAAATCAATCAGACGTTTTGAAAGGTGTGAATTTCACGTCGTGTTCTGGGGACCATGATCAGTGCTCACTTACTACACCCAACAAAATTAATATTGCATTGCCATCGGTCCTTGATAAGTGTGCACAGTTTCAAATCAATCAGACGTTTCGAAGGGGGTGAAAATCACGTCGTGTTCTGGGGACCATGATCAGTGCTCACTTACTACACCCAACAAAATTAATATTGCATTGCCATAGGTCCTTGATAAGTGTGCAAAGTTTCAAATCAATCCGACTTTTTGAAGTATAGGAAAGTATAAGAATATACGAAGAAAGGTATAAAAAGGCACTTTCCGGATTTTACTCCTAACGCGTGACGCGGTTTCTCGACCGACACCCCATCCCGATTAGAACGGGCGCAAAGAAGTATAACTTCAAAAACTAAATGTGCAAAATAATCTCCTATAATGATTTATTTAGATCATATCAAAAAGTTTCGTTCTTGTACGAAAATGCTGTTGGAGTTGTTTGGCTAATAAACTAATCCGAGGGACTTAGAAAACCAACGTGGATGGTAAATTTGGATAAAATCAGACGTAAAATGAATCCGTTAGAGTGCGGACACACATAGATATATTACAGTGACTAGATAGAGACAGTGTGGCCACATGAAAGCGGCCGCCATGTTTTTCCTAAAAGTAATGTTATCTCCCATAAAGTATAATGTAATTTATTTTCAAAATATTTAAAAAACCTTTTGTTTTATTTCATAAAGGCCTCGTAAACAACTTTTTAAATGTTAAAAAGTAGTTAGAAAGCAGATAAGTTGTTTAAAATGAAATAACCTATAAAAAATAATGATTTTTAACCTACTATCACATTTTTTACTAGCCTATGCGGATAGTTGAGTAGCCTACTGACGTTAATTACAAACTAATAAAGCTATATCAAAACAAGTTGCACTATTATTTTCTTTGTTCAATTCTACGTTTAAAAAAACATTTTGAAGTTAAATTACATTATTTATGCAGTTTATTTGAATAAAAGTCAAGGTTTTGTATTATTTTCAAGGAACCTATAAATATTTACAAATGCAAAATTCAATAAAAAATAAAACATAGGCCTACATAACAAATGCACCATAAATTTTAAACAACAATTTTGTTGCTTAAAATTCCCCAGAGTTAAAGTTTTGTGGCAAGTTAATTATGAAATTTGTATTTACTGATGTTAGGTTTCAATTCAGTTTGAAAAGCAAAATTTTAAAAATGATTTTCTTAAAGCTAAATTTGAAATTTTTCCTAACTTAATGAATAAATTAAAATATCAAAAATTCAAAGTAAAACAAAACAAAAAATAAAACAACGAATAGGCCTAAATCAAAATACAAAATTATTATCCTGTTGTTAATTAGCCTTTTTTTATCAATGAATAAATTTTACAAATAATTAAATATTTTCAAAGTTACACTTTCAGATTTTTACAATGCATTTATTTCCATCTGATTTTTTTTTTAAATAGGCCCTAAGCGAAGCAATTAAAACTTTCCTAACTAACTAATTTATTTCTATGTCAATTGAAAGCTAATAATAAAATTAATGTCTCTAACAACAATTTAACATCGAAATTACAATTCTTTGATTTTGAGGTTAGGCAATTCAAGATTTTCAAGTTTAAGTTATTCAAAGCCGAAAAACAGGTTTCATTATTAATTTCCCTCATTATTTCAGTTAGGCCTACTTATTAATGTGATTCTTGCCTTAGATTGTACCTTCACCAAGACTAAAAGAAAGAAAAAATAACGATGACAATTTAATTTGAAAACTATAAACAAACGTAGGGCTAATACGGACGAAATTATAGGTTTGGGCCAAAAACAGTTCTTAAAATTGCGTAATACTAATATTTATTGCATTTATCTTTTCTATTGATAAAAAGGATTAGCCTATGTTATGAACTTCTTAAAATGTTGTAAATAAAAGACTTTTGGTATGTACTTACTTCTGAAATATGCGCGCTGAAACGATTCCGTAGAGTGGCGGGAGTAGCCTAATCTGCTGCCATTTCCTTATTAATTTGGTGCAATATCACATACTTCAACACAAATCGCTTTAAAATAACTATTACGTTTATGTTAAAGTAAAATCTAACAAATATCTGTTAAAAAATCGGTAAAGTCGCTTTTAGAATATGTGAACGTGAATGAATGTAATGTAAACAGATACGAATTTAGGAAAAACATGGCTGCCGACATCTTGACCAATAGGAAACAAGACCACACTTGGCCACACTGTCTCTATCTAGTCACTGTAGATATATGAGTGCTACCGCGTTCCGTGATATAACATTTTTAGTGCCTCCCTAAAACGTGGTCTCGGGACCATGGTCGGTGCTCTTAGACCAACCTTGACCCAAGATGCCACTACAGTAACTCATCTTTCCTATCGAAATTCGCTAATAAACTTATATTGCATACAATATAATTACTTAATGCAATGTACTCTGTTGAAGTACCAGACGAAGGTAATAAGTTCACGTTTATTTTAATAAATAATTAGGTTCTTTCAAAGCACAAAGGCACAAATACAGACCGCAAGGGCTTTATTACTATCGAATAATTCCACAACATGAGAGATATACTCATCCAAAGGATCTTTGCGGGCATCGTTAGCCAGTTTACAAGCTATCTAATTTGTGCTAATCTTTTTGATATAAAATGTATTCAAATTCTAACTTTCATTTTTCGTGATTACAGAGTATACCATGAATAAACGGGAAAACTTTCAGAGCTTGTATTGTTGGTAGAACTTACGAAAAAGTCCTGTTATGAACATAGGTCAGGAAACGCTTCTTCCACCACATGTCAGCCGCTAAATAATTTACATGTCTAGAACGGCTCGGCTGATTGAGTTGAAATATTCCACGTGACTCTTGACTGTACAGTCCTAGCGTGCAAAATAACCATCTTTTAAAAAAGGTTTTTAAACATTTTAAATGAGAACTAGTGGACCTGGCAATGTTTTGCAATCGCTTCATTTAATTTTAAGATTGGTTATCCCATTTCATCCCTTTGACTTAATTAACGAATAACAAAAGTTTTTTACATCAATTAAAAATAATATTAAATATTTTAGATTTACAGTTTGTAGGAATTCAGTGCAATTTATTTTTATTGTATAT
The DNA here is from genome assembly GCA_018207615.1 of Philaenus spumarius. Lineage (NCBI taxonomy): Eukaryota > Metazoa > Arthropoda > Insecta > Hemiptera > Aphrophoridae > Philaenus > Philaenus spumarius. The sequence continues at coordinate 124,546 of JAGFPH010003553.1, read as the reverse complement.
GGGTTAGCTACTCAATTGAAATCTTTTTGTTTGTAGTGACCCTATTCTCTATACAAATCCTGCTACTTATAGGCCTATGTGTAAATTGTGAAATTTTAGTAAAATTATTTGAGTTGTTTGTGAGAATAGAGAAAAAGTAAGTTGATTATTATTCAATTTTAAGGGTAATAATTCCATTTCATCCCTTTGACTTAAGTTTTTAAATTGCAAATAGTTTTGTATATCAATTAAAAATAATATTACATCAACTCCTATAAAAGCAAGTGTACAAGCAGTACGTGAGTAACATATAATATTACATCTGATTTCACCCATAATCTGTAAACCCAGTGTAGATTATAGTTTGGGGATATGTTTACAACTTCAATCGTTATAATTTCTTGTGAAGTTATTTTTTTTAAAATATGAGTTATAGAACTAATGAATACTATAATATACGTTATAACATTTGCTTTGGGGTTATAAACTATATACAGGGTGATTTTTTAAATGGGCCACCATTGGCATCTGAGAAACTATAAAAGTTACAACAATCTTTAAATGGAGGACCTTCCCTACTTTTTCCCTTATATTAAAAATAAAATATTAACATTTCCAAAAACTCCGCCATTTTTCCAATATGGCGGCCAACTTCATTTTTTCAAATAGAAACCCCTATTTTTTATGTTGAATTTCGATTGAAGACACAAATTTAAGACATTTTTATTATTTTTTATTTTTTCCTAAACCCAACCGTTTATGAGCTAGAGCCTCTCAAAAATTTTCTATTTTATGTGATTTTTTAATTGGGCCACCATTTGGATCTCAGAAAGTATTAATTTTACAGCAAACTTTAAATGGCGAACCTTTTCTTGTTTTTGGGAAATTAAAAATATGTGGTTAAAATATTTCTAAATGGACGCCATTTTCCAATATGGCGGTCTACTTTGAAATGTCTTATGGAAACCCCTTCTTATGACGGATTTGGATTTTAAATGAAATTGTAAGACTTTTTTATTCTTGGTGTTTTTTTGATAAACTTAACCGTTTAGCCGCTAAGAGCGCTGAAAGTTTCAGAAACTCTTATTTTAACAATTATTAAAGAGGCATGTTATCAAAAAAACACCAAGAATAAAAACGTCTTAAAATTGCATGTTAAATCCAAATCCGTCATAAAAAGTAGTGGCTTCCATAAGAAATTTCAAAGTTCACCGCCATATTGAAAAATGGCGGACATTTACAAATATTTTAACTACATATTTTTTAATTTCCTAAAAAACAAAGAAAGGTTTCCCATTTAAAGATTGTTGTAACTTTTATAGTTTCTGAGATGCCAATGGTGGCCCATTTAAAAAAATCACCCTGTTATAAATACAACCTTTTATCATCAATATATTTGTTTATACAAATTTAAATAAGAAATAGGCCTACCAATTCGTTTAACAGCTGATTTCACCCATCATCTGTAATACTTAAACAGACTCAGTGTAGATTATAGTTTGAGGTTATGTTTAGGTAGGCCTATATAAGTGGGCCATGATGTTGTTTGTCAAAAGTTTGTTTTTTTAAATTGTGTTTTTCTAATGTGTATCCAATTAATCAGCCTGTGATTTTTCACGGGTTAGTTCACTAGTTAGCAATACACAATTTTAGCTTTATAACTTGTTGGAAGTTAGTTTAATTTATATTAATTGTATAGGAGTAGCAACCGCATTTCAAACCTTCCAACTGTGAATATAAACCATCCAGGGACCCACTAAAACACACACATAAAATTTCATTAATAGTGGTCCAGCCGTTTAGGAGGAGTTCCTACGCATGCACAGAATAATTAGAGTGCTCATTAAGTCTCTTTAACCACCCTCATTATTTTTGTTACTGAAAATAAGTTAACAAAACTTTGTATATATCTTGTGTTGCTTAACAGGACACATTTTTTTACATATCAGACAAATATTTGGGGGTTCTTAAGGGGGTAACGGGGGCTAACATTTTCAAATAAAAAGGTAGGTCATGTAATACACCATTGAAAAGCTTATTAAAAGAAAAACAGAATGGCTCAAGCTAGAGCTTAATATTTGACTTCGTTTGAAAGTAATGAACAATCAAATTTCTGGAAAATAACATACAACCTGCTTATTCCTAATATTAACGAATTATGAATAAGTAACTGCTTTGATGTTCTGATAGCAATATCATTTTCCAGAACTTTCATTGTGCATTGTTTTGAAACGTTCAAGATACTAAGCTCTAGTTTGCACCATTCTGTTTCTCTTTTAATAAGCTTTTCAATGGTGTATTACATGGAATACCTTTATATTTAAAATTGTTTACCCCCTACCCCTCTCAAGCACTCCTAAAATCATAAAGGTTCAGATATATCAAAAAATGTGTCCTGTTATGCAACACAAGATATATACAAAGTTTTATTGCCTTATTTTCCATAACAAAAATAATAAAGGGGGTTAAAGGGACTTTATCAACACTCTGTATTATAAAGATAACTCAAAAACTGTAAATTTCTATAAAAACTTCGAAAGTATAGATTTTTGAAGCCCGTTTAGTTTTCCATCGAATGGTGTAACTGTCAAAACTGTGGTACAAAGGGTATAAGAAAACAGCGTCTATTAATTAGAATAGTTCAACATACGTAGGATCGAAATGTAGGTAATAGTTAATTTGCACAAACAGTGAATTAATTAATAAGGGTCAACTATAAAGAATGACAGCCAAACAGTCAAGTAGTGCGAGAACGGTAGGCTATATCGTTCAAATGATTCACGCTAATGAACGCTGGTTACAGATACCGGCGTGAATGCTGGCACTTGAGCAAACCGCTACTAACCTGACTAAAAACATCAGTGCCCGGTACATCTCTGATTAATACGTTCACTGCTAAGGACGCACATGTGAGCTTGACAGTGAACACTATGAGAAGCGGCCAACGCACAGTTCGCACGTCAACACCCGTATTGGGAGTATTTTCAATTCACAGTGCATTGAGTGATTCGCACGCCAACCCCCGTATTGGAAGTATTTTCAATACACGGCGCATTGCGTGCTTCGCATGCCAATCCCCGAGTTGGGAGTATTTTCAATACACAGTGCATTGC
>JAGFPH010003553.1:81243-91277 GCA_018207615.1 Philaenus spumarius | reverse complement strand
AATTTCGAATTTTTTCAAACCCTTTCTTTGTGATCACCTATGGCCCTAAAGGAAGTTACATACCAAATTTCATTCCAATCCATTCGGTAGTTTTGAAGAAATCGGTTTTTAACAACTTTGATCCCCCCAAACACCCCTAAAATTTCGAATTTTTTCAAACCTTTTCTTAGTGAGCACCTATGGTCCTAGAGGAAGCTACATACCAAATTTCATTCCAATCCATTCGGTAGTTTTGAAGAAGTCGTTTTTTAATAACTTTAATCCCCCAAACCCCCCTAAAATTTCAAATTTTTTCAAACCCTTTCTTAGTAAGCACCTATGGCCCTAGAGGAAGCTATATACCAAATTTCATTCCAATCCATTCGGTAGTTTTGAAGAAGTCGTTTTTTAATAACTTTGATCCCCCCAAACCCCCCCTAAAATTTCGATTTTTTTTCAAACCCTTTCTTAGTGAGCCCCTATGGCCATAGAGAAAGCTACATACCAAATTTTATTTCAATCCGTTCGGTAGTTTTTGAGAAATCGTGATGAGTGAGTCAGTCAGTGAGTGAGTGAGTGGTATTTCGCTTTTATATATATAGATAAATACCTTAGTAAAATTATGCAAAACAGCCCCAGCCAGAGACCAGATATCTAGTCATATCCCGTCAGCTTGGAAGCGAGCCAGCCACCGTTTGCTTACTTCCGCCCTCCTACCCTCAAACCACAGTTATGATTAGATATCTGGTCTCCCTAGCCTAGATTCGAATCCAGCATCTTCTGATCAGGAAGACGCAACGTTATCCACTAGGTTAAGGCTTGATGAATGAAAACTGACAAGTTAACAAAACTTTAGTTACTTTACTATCGGTATAAATATTACGTGTAAAGCAAAAGATGGTTTATCAGCACCAACTAGGAGTGGTTATAGGAAGTTTGCTTGTTTGTTCTTAAGTTCCTCTGTCATAGCTCAACGGCTATGGTACTTGCCTCATAAGCAAGACGGCCCGGGTTCAAATCCCGCGGGGGACCATAAAATATTAAAAACCCAAAAAAAAAAAAAAAAAAAAAAAAAAAAAAAAAAACTTAAGTTTAAATGTGTATAATTTGTATTCGTGAGAGTGTAGATTGCATTAGACTGTAGGGGAGATTGCAGAGCTGTAGAAGCACTCATAGACAAACCTCGATTAAATGACTCATGATACGTAGGATTCAGACAATGTATTTCAAGTTTTATGCACATTTTAACCTAGTGAGTGTATTTTCTTTGCAATTACTTCTGTAAGTAAATAAAGAAATGTAATTTTAAGACTTTCGTAAAACAGAGCTTAAAAATGATGAGTCTAAAAGCCGGATGCAGTCGCTTAATTCCACCAGGGCTAACTCGTCTACAGGCAAAATGATTTTCCAATATTTCATCCAGCGCAGCGACAACCTGAATATTCCATCATTCAACACTTGTCGCAAAACATTTCAAATCGAGTTAATATTCCAGCTTTCTTTCTCGGGATTAAAGAGTGTCTGGATTCAAGCTTTACCTCAAACGTCTTGAACAAAACAAATCGATTATGAATAATCTGAATTTTTCTTTAACTTTCAGATTATAAACTTATACTCGATTTGTGTATAGGCTGTACAGTACTGAGTTATGGTTTATGCCTACACTAGATACTCAGCTACATCCACGACAAAATTAAGGAAACCATAACAAGTTTTTCAAAGAAATTATAATTTGTAAAAATATAACACAAATACTTAATCAATTATTCTGTTAACATATTTTATATGTTACCCTTCTACATATTAAATCCTCAAAATCAATGTTTTCAAAAAGTCTTTTTGAAGACCTCATTAACGAATTTCGATAGGACAGATGAGATATGCAGAGGCTCTTATGGTGAGACCTAAAGTCGAGAGTGGTCAATGAGCGCCGATCATGGTCCCGATAACACATTTTGGGATGTAATTTAAACTTGTATATATATATAATTTTATATATAAATGTAAATATGTGTTCACAATCTAACGGCCGCATTTTACGTCTGATTTAGTACAAATGTGTCACACATGTTTGTTTGCTAAATCGCTCTTACAAGTTGAAAGTTGGTTAGAAAAAATGTCCAACAACACGTTTATGACCACAAGTGCATTTTTTAAAACATTTTTCATACTAAAATTAAGCTTTATTGGGGTTATATCTAAAAAAATAAATTTAGAATATTATTATGCACATTTTGTTTTTTTACATGACCTTATAGAACGTCTGGATCTCATAAAATCTAATGTAAAATAACATAAAAGTACCCGGTTAAAATCCAGGTGAGGATTTAGCCGTGGGGCATCTTTTGACACGAGGCCGACTGCCGGGATGCAACTCACGAAGCGAGTCTGTCCGCCGCGAGCGAAGTGAAGCAGTCCCTATTCCGAGGCCGCGTGGTCGAAGAGTAAACTCGCAAAGCGAATTTCCCGCTGCGAGCGAAAAGAAGCATGACGTGAGCCGGGACTGGAGGCTGAGGTGCAAACAAATTCTACTAATAAATTAGGTACACGCAGGGGAGCTTTTGAGCGCCTTCGTGAGCAGACCCAATAAGTTAAAACAAAAATACATGTAAACTCAATTTTGGAAATTCGCTCAACTCACGTCAGCGGTTCAGCTGCATGATCGAATTATTTTGTTTAGTACCTGAGTGTGATGGACAACAGTAATTTTTTGGAACATTCGACTATGATTTTAAGGAATGTACGGGTGGAAGAAGATTTTGAATGCAAAGGTACGCCAAGTGCAATATAATACAATTACGTAGAACAAAACCTATATAAATAACTAAAACGTAAACTAATACATTTGCTACATATCTTAATACTAATTTTCTATCATTTGTGTGTTGAAATCAAAACACGACATATTCTGACCACGGTCTGTCAGCACGTGTTTGTAGTCAGGTGTGTGTTTGTGATTTATGTGTTTGTCATAATGCTTTTTTTTCGACTTCTCAGTTTCAGCTCCGAGATGTACTACGTAAATGTTTAAGGTTAGTGGTGTACTTTAGTTATACATAGTTTTCTAACATAGGCCTAGATCTCGAGGTATATGTTCCCTTATTTTTTAATGACTTTATAACGGGAGTTGATTTATACGCCTAAAACGTCCGGACATCCTTTAAATGGATTTTTGTTGTTTGAAATCTTAATTAACTTATTCAGTAGCCAGGTTATAATCCACGCAACCTGTGTTGGAGTACCAACTGTAACTGTAATAGAGTCAACTAGAACCATTAGCATCCATGCCACTCAGCTTCCCTTAAGATTGCAAAGAGAAGCAATACAGAAATGTTTCTCTAAAAACTAATTTTATTTTTGTTATATAAGAAGCTTTGTCCTGACTAAATAAATGACTGACTGATAAAAACTCCTTAATACACAAATACGAAAATTTAAGGGTATATTCGTATGTGGTCATAGACGTACAATAAAAAACGCTTTTTCAAAATATTTCATTTTAAAGCGTTAAAATAGTGAAAAATGAATGTATGTATGAATGTATATAAGAATAGTGGATCACTCACTGCCCTAAAACAGATAAAAATGTTGTTCGGATCAAAAGCTTAGCAACACATGTTTTTTTACGTTCATTACCATATCAACCAACTTAGCAAATTTAGAATCCGTTTATTATTCTTCACAAGCAACAGCTTCTTTAGGCTAGATTAAAAACTAAAGCAAAACACACACAAAAATCAACGAAAACTCGTTATTGAATTAAAATTAAATTCAAATATCTGTTACATATTAATATAAATAAAATAGGTGATTTAAATAAAAAACTTAACATAATTTTAGGTTAGGCCTACAATGAGCCAACACATGAAATTTAGAATCATGTATTTTTTTCCTGCAGCTGCTTGCTTAATAAAGTGCGTTTTTCTACACTCACAGCAAATTACATGTTTCATCGTTAAGTAATTATACATCTTTGTTTTACTTTATCGCACGGCTAAACAGCTGGAGTGCGGTAAAGTAACACTTTCGCACTCCAGCTGTTTGCTTTGCGCACTGTACGCAAAGTAAACAGCTGATGTAATCTGTATTTTGAAAAATTGTATTGTTATGGAACTAAAATCTGTAAAAAAGATATTTTACTAAACTAAAACACTAAATTAAAATGTAGCTGTACGAAAAACGTTGTGTGTATCACGGGTGCTGAGTTAAATTTGTCAAACTCAACTTTGCACCCTAGATACATAAATAACTATTTAACAAAACTGTCAGTGTTTTTAGTTTGGGTTAGAGGAAAACAAAATGCTTACTGTATGCAAGTCGAGATTGTGGTGTTACATATCATATTGTTTAATTTAGTTAGCAATATCAAAATTTGTTTGAAATGTTGATTATTTATTATTTAAATTTAAATATTAATGTTGAAATTACAACTCTGCAAAAATTCAAATTATTGGGGATGTTTATTTCGAGCTTTGTAAAGGTCACCGCTTAGTCTTAATTTGCGTGAAAATATCAAGAGTATACAATCATCTTTTTGCATTAGCTTAGCTTTGGGTCACCGCCGGGGTTGTTGAACGAATCGAGCAAGGGCGGAGCTCCTAGTAAATAATAACTTAACCTACTTCATTGTTAATAATTCAACAAACGTGTTACACATTTTATGTATCAGGAAACAAACTGAATTACTTATTTTAACACGTTCCGTGCTGAGCGAGGTTAGCCGCAAAAAAATGTCCATCGCCATGACTAGCACGGCTTTAACCACACATGCAATATTCACTTTGCTTTAGAAAAGAGGGGATTTAGTCATTGCCTATGGCCGTATTTCGTACAACAGTAGTTAGCAGAGACCCTTCTACGAGTACTTTTAGCGTAGCCTAGGAGAATATCGACTACAAAGAAAGTTATATATCCGTTAAAAAAACTGCCAAGTTTTCGAAAATTCTGCCAATATTTTCACAATTTGAGGTAAGTTATTAATTAATTTAAATCAGTTATTTTGATCACTTCTATTAATATCATGAGATATTTCAAAATATTAGTGAAAAATAAATTTTAAAATAACGAAATTACGTCTTAGCAGTTCATTTTTTCGCTTTGTCCTCATTTTATCTTTTTCTCTTGTTTTAGAATAATTAGTATTTTTATATAAATCTAAATTAATGTATTATGTACATTTTTGAAATATTGTCATAATGGTTCGCAGTAGAGGAGGAAAGCGAGAAATTTTAAAATAAAGAACCTACGTTTTAACAGCTAATTTTTGCTTCGTCTTCATTTTTAGCTTTGTCCTCATTTTATCTTTTTCTCTTGGTTTACGAATGATTAGTATTTGTATCTAAATCTAAATTAATATATTATGTACATTTTATAATAAAATTCCAACAAAAACTTATTCAGGAAAAGAAAAATGTATTATAATATTATATTATGATAAAGTAACATAAACAAATTAATTTTGTGTCATTGCTATTTTGATAATTTAGGAATTTTGTTATTTAAAGTACTTTCAGGTTTTACTAACGCATGTTTTTAAAAATAAATAAAAATCATTCGCTAATATAATTAATTTTCATTATTGACATTTTTGATTAAATAAATGTGTTTTACGTAAAAACATAATTATTTTTACTATTCAGAAAAGGTTGTATGACTTATTTAAAGTGATTCACAAAAAATTGGCATGAAATCAATAGGTTTTACTATGCGGTTATAAACGCGCTCAGTCATATGTCAAACGCGTCAAGACCTATGACTAACGCGGTTCAAGCCGAAAGCTCGATCCGTGAGCGCCAACTTGCTAATCATTGCTAACAGGACCGTAAAATGGCGTAGCACGAAAAGTTTTAAGAGCTAAATTTGCGTAGTTTTATTTAATATGCATGATTTCTGTCTTAGTCTCTCCGCCCGATCGTCTACCTGCGCCAATTAGAAGCTAAGATATTGCAAATAGTATGAAAGACTTTTTTCTAACCTTATATAGGAGCATACAGCCACTATTCGTGTCATTTAGAATATTATGCAAACGAATTGAAAATGTCTTGTTAAATTAGTTAAAGAAACATTTAAATTTGTATAGTATAAGTTTAATAAAATCCAATGAAACCACTCTACTGCGGATTCAAATGCGACATAATCATAATTTTAAGTAATATTTATGTTTCCATAGCAGCAGATAATGTAAAGCCGTCAAAGCCAACTGCGGCGCTCCGGACCAACTTTTCCTCCTCCCTACTTTGTTTCCCTGATTAAGAAAATCATCTCTGTTCCCTTGTTTTATTTTACTTGAGTTTTTAACATTACTTTTATGCGTCAAGTCCAGGCTTGTTAAAGTTTTCAAACTCTTAAAGTTTTATCGTTTTGTCCGTAAACGTGTTATATGTGCGTGCTCTATTTGTTGAAGTGAAAACTTCTTAGTCACGTCACGCTACTGATGAAATGGATATGGCACTTCCTAATTTTGTAAGTTTCGGTAAATTAGTGTACTTGGTGATACCTCTCTACAATGGTGTTTTCTTATTTTTTTAATTTTAAATTTGGTAACTTGGTTGCTATGGTTATGAAAGTAATGCATTAAAGAAACGTGTGTTGATTCATTATTAAAGTAAAATTATGTTGTAAATTTTTTAATACAAATTAGCTGCTTAACTTTATTATTTTACAAGAGATATAAAAATTTTAACAAAGCAACCCTTTTTTAGAATATTTTCAACAAAACCGTCATGCATATAAGACTACAGACAATCATTTTTATATTATTTTGTATTCTTTATATTACAATTAATATGAAATGGGACAAGATAAAAGTAATGATCAAAATTCAAATTAAACCAATGTAACCAATGATTTAAATTCATGAAAGTTGTCACTTCTGTCGGCAGCCCATGACTGCTTCCTCTTTTTCTTTTTTTTAACTGATTATTTTTCAGGAAGAAATACTTAATTGCATCTGAAATTTTATTAAAATTGGTTCAGTACTTTTCATGTTTTAAAAATTTTTATAGAATGCTTTGCTATTGCTTAATTTATTTAAGGGTAGTTATCTCATTTCATTTATTTTACTTAAGTAATATAATTTCAAATTTGTATTATATATAGCTTACAGAAATAAGAATAATATTAAATAGTTTTAGATTTATAGATTTTAGGAATTTAGTGCAATTCATTTATACTGTGTAGGGGGTAGCTACCCCATTAAAATTTATTTGTCTTTAGTGATCACATTATCTAAAAAAATCCTGGTACTATGTGTGTATATTGTGAAATTTTAGGGAAATTATTTGGGTAGCATATGCGAGAATATAGAAAAAGTAAGTGCATGGACAATATTTAACAATAAGGGTAGTTATTCCATTCCATTCTGTAACTTAAGTAATCAAATTGCAATTATTATTTATATACTATGAAGTTAATATTACATAATTTTATAAAACATAGCTTGTAGGAAGTCAGTTTAATTTATATTTATTGTATAAGGGTATCAACCCCATAGACTGAATGTCTAAACATTCCTGGCAATGATATGGATATACAATTCAATGTGAAATTTTTATTGAAATCAGTCAAATTGCTTTTGCGTCTATAAAGGACAAAGAAACAAACATACATTTTTATAATATATTACTCGCTTCGCTCGCCAACCCCCGCGGTGAAGCAAACGCAAACCGATTACCACTTATGAAACAAAGGTATCAATAATGGGAAGTATAACAATTTATGTTGTTGTAAAGGGGCTGTTATCCCCCAGTTCACCCATTAGCTATTTAAATTGCGCGTGTTATTATTTATTTTATTTCCTTTAAAACACTTAAAATTGATAAGTACCAAATGTTCAGTTCTCTAGCTTTAAGGAAAGTATAACAATCTATATTTTGTATAGTGGTTGTTACCACAATTTCCCCCCGTAGCAGCATGCGACAAAATATAAACCTATGATACTTTTTCTATGTATATTGTAAGAAATAAATGTACGAATTTTCAGCTCACTAAATCTAAGGGAAAGTATAGCAATTAATTTGTATTAATTTAGGGGTTGTTTTCACATTTTCACTCCTTAGCAGCCCGCGACAAAATGAAAATCTAGTTTACTTTTTCTATGTATCTTTTAAGAAATACATGTACAAATTTTGAGCTGTCTAGCTTTAAGAAAAGTATAACAATTAATATTTATTGTTTTAGGGGTTGAAACAACACATAAATCAAAATTACTTGTAGCCTATGTTACTCAGGGGTAGTGTAGCTTTTTTTAGTAAAACTATTTTTTCAATCGGTTCTGTAGTTCCGGAGATTACCCCCTACATACAAACACGCGAATTTTACCTCTTTATAGTATTAGTAGCCTATAGATAGAGATTATAAAAAGTAAACAAATTCAGATATATAACTTACGAATTTATTTGCAAAACAATAAATTGCCTGATAAAGTTGGTACAAAGGTATTTGTATAAGATTATTCCTGGATTTGCTACTATGATGTTTTAAAAGGTAGTTGTTTATGAACTACATCTTACAAATGTACAGATTGAGCTGCACGCATTTTCACAGATCGATTTACTCTCTACGACTTCTCTATTTTACAAGCAATAATTTTACAACCTTTGTGAGTTTTGTTCTAACCATTGCGGTCGTTGTTGTGGTTCCGCTTTCAAGAGTTGATAGCAGGAAGTAGCGTGCAGAAACCACTCAAATGCCGTGTGAGCTAATGGGAGCATTCTCCTAGCTAAGTCAGTCGTTGTGATAATCTTTTACGGCAGCATTTTTCCTCCTGTGTTTTTTAAAACTTGTTTGTGTTATTTAACGTAATGTTTTGACAACCTCCAATCGACGAGGGAATTGCCGATGATGGAATGTACAACTCGAAACGCGTTCATAGAAGAGGTTGTTGACGGAAAATAATAGTATTGCAATTTATTATATGCAATTAGAGACCAGGATACAAAGAAACCTTATGTATTAACTTATGTGATATAATTAGAGATATCAATGGACGGCAATTAAACCCTGAAAACGAGGTTAGCCGAGGACCGTGGATCACTGACAACTCTCGGGGTAATCAGTTTTGACAACTAATATACCTACATAAAAACTAATTATACTCTAATGTTAAACACTAGACACTAGTAGGATTACCAGGCGATCTAAACCCGACAGTCATAATCACCTATAAAATTATTTCACTTACGTTACGGGACCACTAACTCAGAACCAAACCCGCGATACCGGAAGCCACGCACAGTTGTCTTAAGGTGGATTTACGCCGAAATGTAATTTATAACATTGTTATTAGCAAAATGTTGATAGCATTTGTGTCATTAACATTTTTAAGTCTACTGCTTACACCGGGGGTCATAAGCGAAATGTTAGTAACATCATAATAACCATGTTTAATTTTTTTTTAACATTCCATCGGGTTGTCTGAATATTGAATAACGAAATGCTATTAGCAATGTTATTGACATGTTATAAAAATGGGACACAAAGGATACAGCTCCCACTCCTTTCAGTTCACCTGTGGCCTCACAGGAGGATAATCGGGGCCACAAAGAAAAGGAGTGGGTTCGTCCTTATTTTGAAGCTAGGAACAAACAAAGTGGGATTTAAATTTTACAAGATTTTAAAAAAGATGAAGTGTAACTTAACTTGGAAAAAAAGTTGAGAGATTTACAGACTATGGAAAATAATTAAACAAAGCACTATACAACTGCATTATTTCGATAAAGTGTCTAATGAAAATAACCCTTTCGCCTATTCCTACCACTGAGATAATATCCCCTCCTTCAACAAAAATGTCATTATCAAAGTTATCTCAGGTGTATCCACCTTTAGCCGCCTGATGGTACTTGCCGTTGTCTGGCCGATGGTACCTGTCGTTGTCTAGCCAATGTTACCTGTAGTTGTCTGGCCGATAGTACATGTAGTTGTCTGGCCGGTGGTCCCTGTCGTTGTCTGGCCGATGGTACCTGTCGTTGTCTGGCCGATGGTACCTGTCGTTGTCTGGCCGATGGTAAATGACGTTGTCTGGCCGATGGTACCTGTCGTTGTCTGGCCGCTGGTAC